>KE524778.1:476589-609349 GCA_000441895.2 Anopheles sinensis | reverse complement strand
ATCGGAACATAATCTTTAGGCTCGCTGCTTACGTTTCATTGCCAACCCCTTCCGAAAGGGCAGGCGATGCTTAGCACTGCATTTCCAATCACACATTTACTACATTTTTACGACCTTTAGCACCCCTCACCCTTCTCCACACACACACACATATTCGGCGACGACATTGAAGGGCAAGTAAACTCACTGTTAAGGCTTCAACTGCTGCCGAGTAACTTCGAGGAGGAATGCAAAGAAGGTCTTGCCCTCTCGCTCACAGTGACATGCACACACGACCTGCATGCACCTACACAAGCGCGAACCGAAGCCGAAGGTATTAAGCAATTACAAATTAAGTTTAATTGGTAAACCGTTTCGCTCTCCGGGGCTCGTTAATGAGAAATATTTTAATTATAAGAAGATCGTGACATAATTGTTTATCACATTCATGTTCTCTGTTCTTCGACGGGTTTTGTTTCCCTCCCCCAAGAACCCCACCCGCGAAGGCCCTTTGAAGGGAAGGAGGGTTGGTTGCCTTGGTTTCGGACGAAGCCGAGTCAAGATGGTTGCGATCTGTTTAAACTCAACCCGACGGGGCCGGAAAACCACAGCGCGAACCGGACGACGAGCAGGCGCAGGCGATTGATTTAATTTATTATATTCTGTGCATTCAATTTACATTTTATTTGCGCAAAACTGGGTAAGATAATGGGCTGCGCAACGCGGTGTCGATGTGTGTTTTGCTCTTGTTATTATACTTTGCCGTGCGCTGCGTTTCGGGAGCGCTGCATTCGACGCGCGGGATGACGATGCAACTGCAGCATGCCATTTGGTGTGGTGTTGAGTTTTTGTTTGTTTTAAGGCTCTGCGGTTGCGGTGGAACTGTGGAAAATTAATTAAAAACTTGTTGATCTTTCCTCGTGGCTGGGAGTGATTTTCAAGAGCTTGTTTTCGTGTGTTCGTAACGCTCGCAAAATTACCATTTTTAAAGCGCATTTGCATTTGTTGAAAGAATAATTGGCAAACTAGCTTCATTTTTAACCATTCCGTAACGAGTCTGTTTTTCTGGAGCATAAGGGATAAAAAATCATTTTTATTGTATGAATCAACAATTTGTCTTGTAAATGCTGACCTTTTTAGCAAGTTCATTACAGGTAGCATTGAAATGGGAAACAACTTTCGTTAGTTTAAAAAATTGACCCGATTTTATATTGGATATGGTTTCTGATTTGAAGTTGTAATTTATGAGGAGACATTTTACAAAACTCAAGAAATAAAAATCGTATGAGTTTTGAATAATCATTTATTTCTCTTGCTTGTTTTTAAAATTCAGGTAAATCTTCTACAGATTTTCCTTTATGTAAAGCATTTTCAATAACTATCATGAAAACAAATCTGGATGCTAAAGTTTAAATCCATTTACATACAAACAGCTTACAAGCACAAGCACGCCAGGCAGCGCCTGACCACTGTGCAGTTGTGTACTCATTAACATTCTACCACGAGAACGAGATTTGTCGATCTTTCACTGTCCAACGGTTCCACATTCACATTTCAATCCCTCAGATGGTCAGTTTCCCACACGTTCGAGCCGAATTCCTCCGTCCATCCGACGACACATCCGTTCGGCATTCGGTAGGTCCACAAATTTGCATCTTCACATGTATTCGCGCTTTTGTTTCATTTATTTTATGTTGTTGTTATAGTTTTTTGTTCTGTTTGTTGCGGTCGTCTCATTTTCTTCTGACCAACCTCTGGGAAGAAGACGCGGGTTGGACAAAGGGAGCCTCGATACAGAGAGACACCGACAGATAAACGCGCATTCTCGCGACGAACACACAAATAACCCCGCCAGAAGTCCGCCTGTTTTGTGGCCGTTCTCTCGCGCGCCCTTTCCGCGGCTCTAAACATTGTTATTAATTAGCAAAAACAGTAGCTGACAGTTTCAAATGGTCCGCTAATTTCGAGGTTCACGATGTTCGCTTTTTGTGTGTCTTGTTGTGCCTCGGCCGTCGCTTCTTTTTACCCTTCTCTTCGGTGGCGGTTGACGTTGCCAAGCGTTTTCCAGTAAACGATCGCAACACGATACTTCGTTCGATCGAGCCACCGGTTGGCCGTTCCCGGATCGATTCTGGGCTCGGCTTTAATCTCGACTCGGTTATTCGCGACCCGTCCGGAACTGGATCGACATTCCGCATCGGCCGGTTTCCTCCCCGCTCTTCTTGGGTTTATTCCACCTTGGGTTGGATAATGATATTGTTTCTGGTAACACGCGGCCAACCCCGGCCCACCCCCGGCGCGTCCAATCTCTTCGGCTTCTCCCCGGTGACACTTAATTGGATCACGAGAGAGAGAAATGCTGCCAATCCCGCCCCAAACCCATCCATCGCGATAAGTCGCCTGGTGAGCATAATAAAATATTCAAATTATTCCATCTTGGTTTGCGCGATCGGGCCACCGTTTTTCCACCTTCTCATCGTCGGAGCGATCTGACAAATGGTGTCCAATTTCCGGGCACCAAGCTAGCACGTTCGCTCTGGCCTCGGTCGAGCCGATCGTCGCGTGCAAACGGGAGCTTCTGGAAAGGAAAATTAAAAATTACTGCGAAAAACATTTCATCCCGCACTAAACCGACCGAGAAGCGAGGAACATTGCCAATGATTGTTTTGGAAATGTTAACGATTTGTGCCCGGTACGCTGAACGGCTCCCCCACGTTGTCCATCGAGGCGGATCGAGTGGACTTTCCGTCAGGCTATCATTTAAGAAGCAGCAAGTCGTTTTTATTTTTGCATCGTGCATCATTTTAATCATTCCACTACGGAGATGGTCATTAATTAAAGATAATTAATAATTCCCCAATGACTGCCCGTGTGGCGGGTTTGTGAAAAGCTGCATCTCCTGTTGCAGTTGCATCGGGCTAGCATCATTTAATTAGTGTTTAACGCATATCGCACCCGCCGCGCATATTATGTGCCGCTTCGAGGACCATTTTTATCAAGCCTCGTTGACACATTCGCTTATCTCATAATTAATATCATAGTCACATTTTATGGTCGAACGAGCTAACGCAAACGAGACACGGGTTGGCAAAAAAAAACTCCAACTGCACATTTTACTCCGAAACACCACTTTGATTGGAGCGTTGACACTAATGGCGTCGGTGATTGCGTGCCGCCCGGTGCTTTATTATGCGGCTCCGACACGCTTACAATGTAATTGACTTAACGCGCCGCTAAAACGTGAACCAGTCGGCCGTGAGATTGGCGCTGCTGCAGAAATGTTGGCAAGGCGAAATGAAAATCAGCCAACTCGCGCGAATCGGGTCGCCCCTCGAACGCGTTCGTCCTGCGATGGATTTTTCTGTGTATGGGTGAATCAATTCGGGTGGGATTCGGGAGGGTGGGTATGAAAATTATGTGCGTCATGTGTCGATTCCACCGCAAAACGAATCGTTGCCTTTTCTGGTGCCAGGTCAATCATTGTGTTGTGACACTTGGTTACAAGTAAGTAGCCCATTAATAATACTTCGTGTACTGGAAAACTCCTACATCGAGGTTCGTTTGATCTTCGAGAGAAAACTCATCTATTATTATTTTCAAATCCATCTCAAAAGCGTCATAGAATAATTAAAAATGGTCCAGAAAATGGATAAGTCATGCTTAATTTGAAATGAGATGGAGCAAGTATTAAAGGATTTTCACAATCTATGACGACACTCAATATCTTTTGATTTTTTAATCTTTCTACTGATGTCCTTGCCAAATATCAAGTAAAGTTTTTGAAAGCATGATCCGCTTTTGCGGATATTTCTTGCTTTTAAGCTGCAAGTATTGCGCTTTACACAAATTTTCAATTATTTAATAATATATCGATTGCAATCACAAGCATTTGCAAACACATCATTCATATTTTGAATCGAGCAATTTATGTGGCCGGTGTGAACAAAAGATGGGTTTTTGTTAATGTCTTGATTTTTATCCGGGAATGGTTTTGTTAAGCTCATTAACTGAAACTTATTAAAATGATAAAAATGTTTAGAAGATAACTGCAAAACGATAATCCATAAATATTTTCAAATCGAAATTGCTGACCGGGAAAATATGCTCTAAATAATTGATTCACGCATAACATGGACAACCCACCAACAAACCAGCCCAAATAACTCTGATCGTGCGTTGGCAGCTCATTTTTTACAGCAAATTACACAGCACTGGACTTTTTATGACTCCATTCTTCACCGTCCGCAAGAATAAACGGTACAGATTTAATCATATCTCTCTCCTGTTCAGTTTACGAGTTGTTAATCGCTCATTCACCAGCCACTACCCTGTCAAGGAACGATCGTTAAGTGATTTTATGCTCCCGGAGCGATTGAACGCGAGACACTGCGTTCAAAAGCATCCAAATCCAGCCCAAAAAGCACTCGTTCAAATATCGGAGCGGCCAAACGATGGGGAAAACTGATCGCCGATGAAGCTTGGTCTTTTTTTCGGTTGCGTTTCCCGAATCCAGAAAACGAAAAGGCAAGGAGCGAGCAAGGAGTTCACAATCCCTTCACTAATTGGACAAAATTCCTCCGAACCGTGGCCGTAAATCTCGTCGCGTCGATTCGCGTTTAAAAATTTGCTACCGTTTTGTGTGTTGGCTGCTCTTGTTGCTGCTGATGTTGTTGCTTGCGCGCTTTCGTCGACTTTGTTGACGCGGGCTTCGGGAAAGGCGATCAGTTGTCGAATTGAGGAGTTGTCCGCGAAAGCTCCGGCAGTGCTGCAGAAAGAACAATTGGTGGTGCTTCGATGCGCTAGGAAGGATGCGCTCGCGAAGGGGTTTTCGATCGAAACGGGCGGAAAAGGGCTTCTCGGAAATCATTTAACGAGAACGGGATCCTTGCCGTGTTATTGGGGCTTTTGTTTTGACCCAACATCCATCTGCTCAGTCCCGGTTTGTGTTTGGTTTGTTTTATTTTTGAGGCGCTTACCACCAATACATTCAGGATGATCCCACGGCATTTCCACGGAATAACTTATAGTTAAGATGACTAGAATAACACGTGCTGGTGGTGCGGAACATATTTTTAATTAGAATGATAAAGAAATTTCCAGCAATCTACCCGGTCGACATTGTTGGACGAACCGAGGCATTCAAATTCCTTGTTGGACGAGCAAAACCACCCATGGCAAATGCCCTCGGTAGCAAAGGAATGCCCGGCAGCATATGGACGGGTTCTGTGATGGTAGATTACGCGGAAAGGTCCTCGCGAACAGGAAGCGAGTTCGAGTTGATTCACTCCCGGAGCAGTGGTTGAAGTAATATGATTGGAATTTTATTAACAACAATCCATTATAAAATGACCACCGTTTGGCGAAGGACCGTATGTGACGGTGTAGGAATCATGTCAAGTCGGATAATACACCAGTGGGGGGAAATAAGGTAACCAAACCGAGCCAACTCGCGCCAAACTTGGGCATCGTGAGTCGGGACGTGAGTCGCAACGAAAGCGCTGAGATCCGGAGCTGATGGCGTTTTGAGTTTAATTGTCTTCGTTTGCTTGCGGTAGTTTTCCTGGAAGGAGGACAGGATCAATCAATCGGTGGACACTGGAGTGCAAACGCAACCGAGAGGGAAAAAGGGAAAGATGCATAAAAAGTTGGTGCATAAATTATTCCAACGAGGCTTCCCCGGCGGCAACCGCTGGCTCGCTGTCCGGTTCGCGTCTTCACGCGCCTGGCCTGGCGAGTTTTATCTCGCTTCGGTGGCGTTTTTCTCGTGGTTGGCATGCAGATTGAAGGGAAAACAATAGTACTTGCTTCTATCAGCCACTTCTTGCTTCCGAAGCTGAGGCCAGAGGCTGGTTTTATCTCAACCGTTGCGATCGCTATTGTTGTGTTGGCAAGAGTGACATCTTGCACCCACGTTCCTTGGACACACGGATCGCCTTGGGTAGGAGCACCGAGGAGGGATGGAAACAGAAAACAACAACATGCGACCTCACTATGCATAACGATCATTATAAAGCAATATAAATATGCCAATTAGTAAAAATAATAATGCTTTACAATACAATAAAATAAATCATTCGATCGGTTCGGTGAGATAGGGAAATTGTCATCATTTTATTGGGGCTTTGAGGTTACCTTTTCAACAGATTCGAAAATTGGAATCGATTGCTGATGTGCCCAAAAATAACAAGATTGAGAAATAAAGTAGCTTACAATATAAGAAAATTTGTTTTTTCAGTTGAGGATTTATAATATAAACTGTAAAACATTTATAGATAAAAATAAAGAAAGAATTAAGTTGGAAACAAAGAGATAACGAAAGAAAACAATTTGAATTGACATCCTTTCGCATTAGCAAATGCAAATGAAACATTAATAAAATAAAATAAACCAACTTACATCATATTTAGTAAATCGATCAATAGGAATAAACATTTCGCAACTCAACATGTTAATATAAAAGATTATTTGAACAAAGATGAGATTTAGAATAAATGAGCATAATTACAATGTTATTATTATTATTTATCGTAATTTAAAGAGCAATTACTGCTCATGAAGGATTAATTCCACACACGCAAGGCACAAGTACCACACTTGTGTACATTTGCAAAGGGCGTTAAAAGAAGCAAATTTTCCCCGGAGGCCTTGAGGAATGTCCGAGCCGTCCGACGATTGGCCAGCCGATTCCAAGTCCATTCGACACGATAAGTTTGTGTGTGTGCCTGAGCGCGCTGGAGAGGGTGCAATTTGTAGCACCCCAAGCGACGAAGCGCCATTGCTGGCCGGCGCGGATTTGCCGCGATCGTAACGGTGTTGCCGGAACTTCCGTGGTGTGCGCGCACGCTGATCTCACACACAACGATCGACGCCGGGCGTTGAAGCGTGCAACTTCGCGCCAGGTTGAGCTTGACCCGGCCTACCCGCAGCATGAGCATCAAGGTGGAGCATAAACGATCACCTACACAAGCATAAAGCCCCAGGGGGAGGTCGGGCTTGGTTGGTGTTGGTGCAATGATCGTATCGACGAGGGGGATGAAGAAGAAGCTGGAATGAGTCAACAAGAAACTTGTTGCCGAAGTAAATAAAAACGGGTGAGCTTCACGTTATTCCACGATGGGGAGCTTTGGGAGGAACACATTCGTGTGTGTGTGTGTGTGCTATGTTGCGCAGTGAGATTAGGTTGCGTTGGTAGGAGGGAACTGACCGCACCGCGAGTACATAAGCCCCCTTCGATCGCCGGTTGGGAGTGGATGCCGTTTTTCTTTCTTTATCTCCTTCCCTCTCCGAAACACCTTGACATAACAACCGTGCCATAAACATAACCATTAAATCAAATTAAGACATTCGTGCGCGGTTGTAGTTTGCTGCCACTAGCGGAGGATTGATCGTTCGCCTTACCCTTGCCCCCGTTTTCCCTCAACCTAAGGGGTCGCTACCTCGTCTTGCGTTGTTTCGTTTTCTTTTTTTCGGGTCTTGTTGCGGTGTTTTTCCTGCCACACATTTTCCACTCGCGCTTGTTAGGGGCATAATTACGGCTCGCGGAGAATCACGCTTTTGCATCGTTTTGGGTTATGAAAATAAAAATAAATCTCCCTGCCCGGCCAGCGGTTCTGATCGTGGCTCGTAACAAATCTCTTTTTCTCGCTCCGTGTTTTTCCCGCCCCCGGTGGCAATTGTGGCGATTGAAGTTTGAACCACCCCACACTAATCCTTGCGGTCATCGCGGGGAAGCTCCGCGAAGCTTAGCAGAAGGAGTTTCGTTTGATGTGCATCTCCTTTCAACTCCCTTGATACCACTGATCGCGTATCGAACACAAATCGTCGAACGAGAAGGGTCAAACGATTTTCTCCCTCCCCCCCTCCCGGGAGAAGAGAGGAAAGGGAAGGATAAAAAAGCAACTTCACTGACTTCGAGATAGGATTACAGCCAGCTTAGAGGCTAAGTCGTTCGCCAAATCCAATTTAAGTTTGTTGTTATCTCGTTACGGGCCATGTGCGCTTTTCCTTCGCCCGAAAGGATTCGTGAGCTCTGCCCACACGCCTTTTTCCCCCTTCGTACTGCCTGAACTTTAAGCCCCGACGGGGCCAGTTCCAGGCAAACCGGCGGTTACTTATTATCGTTATTGTGAAATTGAATTGAAGCGAAATTTGTAATCTTCTTACGGCAAGGGTGCGTTGCGTTTGACGCTTTTGAACGGGGCTCCCGGTGAGGAAGCTCAGCTTCGAGTCAATCTCCTGCTCCTCGAAAAAAACAACAACACCCACAACAAGAGTCAACAAAAGAAACAAAGCCTCGAAAAGCAAGGCACACTTTGGAGCATCTTCAGCTGTCAGGCGAGGCGAGCAAATTCTCGGTTCGCCTTTTCCACGACATGGCTCGTAAAACAACCCCCGTTTGGAAACCGTGCGACGAAAATCACTTCATTTGGGGAGGAATTATTATGTCCTCCGAGCGCGTCGCACCGTTTCGGCACGTCCTTCGCGGCCACGTCTTGGTGGCTGGAGGAGCAGGAGGATGCACTCTCAAGCAAGTTCGTCCGCTCCTTTTCGACTCCGGGGCAAGATGGTGATTGATTTATAGCGCAGCTTGAAAATTTCGTTTTTGTGGTGACATCTGAAGACGTCGGAAAGCCGGCGGATGATGCTGCGGTTCTGCGGAACGCTCGGTTGCAATTGTCATGCAAGCGAACGGAACGCCAAGCGGATTAGCGTAATGAGCAAAGTTTAATGATGCCCCGTTGACGGCGGGCGTTTACGAGCGACATGATGGGCTTCGGGGTTTTCGATACGGCTTACAGACCGCTTGACGACGGTTGACGATGATCGTGTAGTTCACTCGACGGTGGAGAAATATAGCTCAGCTGAAAGTATTTAAATTTGACTGCTGAGAAAAGGGTTCTTTTTAAATGTTCACATCTTAAGGTGGGAGGATCTTGAAAATGCAAGTTAGTGTTTTCTGTAATCGAGACCGTGTTTCATTTTTATGATAATTAAAGCTTAAATTAAAAAAACTACCGGCCATCATTGTACAATTCCGGCGCCAAACAATCAAACCAACCGTGCGTGATGCATAAATCAGCATTCATGCGCGGCAAAATCGGCATTTCGGTACCATCGACAATCAGATACGGACTCTCAGCGGAGACTCGCGAAACAATTCGGCCTCCGGCGGAACGATGAACATAATTCTTCCAAAAGTGACAATAATAGTCATTGTGTTGTGGCTGCTCGTGCATAAGTGTCAACGGCGAAACAATCGTTTTATGAATAAGCTTGCAAATTGTTTTCACCTTCATTCCGTTGCAACACTGAAGCAGTGGAAAGGAGGTGAAGTTCAAGGAACACGGGCCTGGGCTCTCATGCCTCATTCGCGACCTTCATGCTTACGTGGCGTTCTTCTACACCCCTTTCGTCCGCCCCTTTTATTGTAATCATTTTCATCGATACAGCCTCGCCAAACCAATCGCCTGACGGAACGCATCCGATTGGGACTCAAATTCGATCGAATTGGTGTGATTGGGGCGAGTGTTTATAAGTGTAAGCCAAAACTCACTTGGCCAGAAAAGGTCTCCGGTTATCCGGTTGTCCGGTCGAAGAGGCACCGATTGGCCTTTTCCCTACACGATAAGAGGCCAAGGAAGAAGTTCATGAAATAATACCCTTCTCCACGGCGCGAAAGGAAATATGAAACAGAGAGAAAGTAACAGCCGACCCCTCGGCCCTCGACAGCATCGCGTCGAAACATAAACTGCAACATGAAATAAATGCGAAATCGTGTCTAATAAATCATAAACGAGTCGAACGAGGGAGCACTGCTTTCAAAATGGTAAAGCTTGCCCGGTCCCCGTCCCCGCGGGTGAAGAAGTTTAAACGAATGCTGGAATGTATAAATGTTCGAGCTGTCCGAATGGTAAAAGTTGGCTCTGGTTTGGGGCTGTAAAAGATTGCACTGCAGTAATGAACTAACGAAGAGCAATGATCAGTAAAATAAGTTCACCATGAGTTTAATGCACAACATAAATGTCATATTGCGTTACTTAAAGTTTGTAGACACCAATAGCAACTCATAAAATGAGTTCAATAATTTTACGTTGTGTGCGATCGCAGGTAGGATATATTAAATAAAAAATTATAAATGTGTTCAATTACGGTAATCAACTGTTATTTTATTTATTCAAGCCAAACATATTTTGACAGACTTCAAAGCTACTCTCTTCTCACTATCAGACCATGACAATTGGTTCCACACTATTGGCATTTTCCATTATTCGTTCTTCTTCTGCGAGGCGTTCCCACACTCCACCAGGAAGGCTTCCCGCGCTCGCTGGAGAAAAGTGCATGAGGGAAATATGCAAAACGGCGCCTCGTTGGCTTCGAATCGGCGCGAGCTGCCAGCAGCACATTTTCATAATCGGGCGACAAAACCCGCTCGGAACTTGCGGAGCGTCGTGTGTTTACTCTTAGCATGCCAGCATCGAAAGGAGCCCGGTGAAGTTTGCATCCCCCTTTTGGGGAGGAGTGCTCTCTGTTTGCAGACAAAATGTGCAGGACGACAGTCGTGAGGGTAGGAGAGGGAAATGGAAAACAAATAAATTGCACAAACCCGCTTCGGTGGAAAAACGGTGGAAAAGGTATCGCCAGTTAATAAAGACATTAAGACCATAGCATGGTATGGTTGAAAAATTTAGCAGCACTCGGTTTGGGGTTGGGTTGAGCGGAATGCAGACACTTTTTAACACAAAATGTTTATTGTTTTGTGCATGGCATGGCTCCACAAGGGCTAGGAGAATTCCAATGCTGGACTGGGCACTGGGGAAGGTTAGAAAACAATTTCCAGCTCGCGACTCATTGCACTTTTCCGCCGCCGCTCACGACACGCTGTTGCTCACGATCTGGACCAGGGCGTGAAGGGAAGGTGTGATCGCTTTAAGTGAGTGAATCCGCCGATTCGCCCGCCGAGTAAAAGTGCTCTAGCAACGGCCCGGGGGCTAGTTTGTTGCGAAGATCGCGATGCGCGATAAGGTACACTATGGGGCGGTAGTTTAAGGAAATCCCTAGACACTATCCGACGCGATCTTGCTGGCAATAAAGTGGAAGCAAATAATATTTTTACGAGGAACCAAACCCTGCGCGGGAGGGGATTCCAAGTCTAGGATTTGGTCTCACGAACTCGAAAGTGCAGCGAAGGGCGAAACTAATGCGAGTGCGATTTATGTGTGGCACGATCGGGTCATCATTTGCAACAATGTTGAAGAAAGTTCAAGAATTTAGCCTATGAACTCTTGGCGACGAGTGCTGGAAGAAGAAAAATTGAAAATGAATGGCATAACGCTTCAAATTAAAATGGTATTGGATTAAAACTAGTTTTAAACTGGGATAAAAGGCACATTTAGTAAATGAAATACGCAAAAAAGGAATTATATTAGACAAGCAACAATCTTATATAACGCAACGTGTGTGCCGCGCGTTCATTAGAGTGTTTAATTTATTGAGATTAGAAAAAACGCTAATCTACGAACTTCGAAACCTCAGCCCGGTTATCAAACGGACGAAAATAATGAGTGTAGAATGTTTATGCTTTGCAAAAGCAAACATTGACTAAATATCAAAGCGCGTAACCCGACCGCACAGAAGGACGATGTTTGTTGCCCAACAAAAAAAAACCTCGGCAAAGAAAAAGCTTCCGAATGCGTTATTGCAGCTACCCATCTTTGTTATTTTCAATTTCATGAACCGTACGCAGACGAATCCCTTTCGGCGGCCGAGGATCATAATTAAAATCTTAATGGTTCTCCGCAGCGACCAACCGCGTCGAGGCCCGAATTCACGGAAGCAATTACGATTAAGAAAAGGCCCATCGCCACCGGGAGTGTTATCATCGATAGTTCGACAAGCCATCGCCGGTCCGGAACACACACATGTTTCGTCGCGTTCTCGTAAGCGGGAGTCGAAAACAGAAGCCTTTTGCCGTCGAGATTCTTTTGGGAAAAAAACGGGAAAAAGGCTCCCACCCAACCGGGAGAACAAATTCGATAACTTACGGCCCCATAATCTCCGGCATTAGTGAGTGTTATTTATTATGGCACGGCATAATTGCTTCATTTCTGGCTCTGTGTGACCCAAAACGTTTGTGGCCGAGGCCGGAGATTACCGAATGCAGTGTCCGAGTGTCGATGGCTTGGAGCCATTTTTCCTTCCCTCGAGGTCAAACGACCAACGTTGGTGAAGAAAAAACCACGTGCAGCCTCCTCCATCCGTTGGCTTGCGGGAGTCTTTTTTCCGCCGAACGGGTAGCACGTTAATAACTCCTATCTGATTTATCGCCGTTCGGTGCGGCCTTTGGAGTTTGTGCAGTTCAACCGTTGCGCTTGACCGTTGCAAAGGCCGGGCCAAGAATTGAGGCTTTTCCTCCAGGCCAAAACCGTGCATCCTCGATCGTCCACGACCTTCGGGAATCATCAATGCTCCCGCCCGGGGGAAAAATAATAAAATCATAAATTATTAGGTATGAATAATCGATACGGCACTATTTTGATGTTAATGAGCGCCCGAAAGATCACCCGAAAAGCAAACGGTTCAGAACGGAACACACCGCGTTTTGTCCATCGGGTTTTTTGGACAACTTTTGGTTCCGTTTAACGGCGTTCAGATTGCGGTTGTGGCTTTTGTAAACTAACCGCCATCGGAGGTGATATTGAGATCGGTGTTTTTTCCCCGGGTGAAGATAAGCCTTGATTTATTTCCACCACGTCATGCCCTACCGGCTCTTGGGTATTTTTCACTGGAGAAACCCTCATATGGAGGGAGAGTGTTCCACTGAAACAGTTCGATTCCGCTACCGAAACGTGACCGCGTCGATCGATCGTGAATAGATGGCAAATTTACGAGTGTTTGGACACGGTCTCTGCTGGTCAACTTTTTCGAAAAGGTGTCCAATAACTCATAATTAGCTGCAGCGAAAGTCTACGTCGATTATGCAGTCGAAAGTAGTTTTTCAAACCATCAGCCGGGACCTTACTTGGTTTTGACAAATCTCTCCCCGTTCCAAAAACTAAGTCCCTCAACACGAATCCTATTTCCCTGGAGCTTTAGGAAGCGGACTGGAGATGCACATTTGTGTGCAAAATATTTGCCCTTCCAAGGTGGTCAAAATGGCACGTGATAACCGAACTGGTTGACTTCCTGGTGTGATAAGCCTGTTCAGGCCGATAATCCAATCACAGAAACCCTTCGCTAAGCGGATTAACCGAAGGCCCGGGCCAGGGATGGTCTCTTCGGGAACTTGGTTTCGGAGGGCGGTCATGTAATAATTAGATGTAACGCCTTCGAAGTTCTGCTCTGCGGGGTGCACTGCAGACTTTAGGCCGAGGGACTTCGAATGGCCAAAGGAAGCTACATGAAGATAAGATATTCTAATCGCAGATATTCCTCCGACGCTGGAACTCTAGGGAGCGAGAGGAAAAGGATTGATAATTTATGGCCCAACCGGGAGCTGTGGGCAAATATTTGAGAATGTCTTTTGGCCATATCGTCGCTTCAAATTGTTTGCCGGATTGACCGCTAGCAAACGGATGTGCGGATCGGGTAGCTTAAAATGTTAATCCAGATGACTTTCGCCGGGCTTTGCACGACGTTTTCCTTTAGCGGGGTTTGCTGCCCGCACGAGTTGTTTGGTTGTTTTTCCGATTGGACTTGACTGGCAGCTGAACCCGGATCGGAATAATGCGTGCAGTAGCTCCAGACAGAAAGGCAGATAAATAAGATGATTGGATTTGCAGCTGAGACGTATTGACGACAGGCATGACTCGGATGTGTGAGCAATTTTCCCAGAATTGGTGTTACTCAGCGGTTATCGGGATTTCGGGAAGATTTAATTTGTTTCTTCGTTATTATTTGTAAGCAGGAACTTTCCATCGTTTGCAGGAATGTTTTGAACGGAAGTTATTGTAGAAAGAAAAAATTCCAAAATTTACAATCACCAAAACATGGGATCCATTTGACCTCGATAAAGATTTCCTCCAAAAATAATATGTAACGATGCATTAAAAAATTACGACTACGTAGATTAAGAATTCTTCCCTGCCTCTGGGATTCTACAGTCTGCTTCAGCATGTTTCGTAAATGGTGCGAAAATCATTTGCCGATTACACGTTTTACCGTTCACTTTCCGCAACGGTTGGAATTGCACATTTAGATAAGACTCTCAATTTCTTAATTTAAAGACATTCGCCAAACCCCCGCTCCCCGTCATCCTCTTGGATTTCCCTTCAACATTATGGTTGGTTTGCTTGGAAGGCTCGAGTTTGATGACGATAATCGCCGCTCATAAAGCGAGGTTTGCCGATCGAATCGAGTGCTTCACAAATCCTGATGTGATGTGCGGCGTTGAGTCTTTTTTCTCCCTTTAACAACATCCATCCTGCGGAAGGATCGAACAGGGACGCGAAAATAAGTGCCGCTTTGTGATAGAGTGATAGAGAGGCGAGCGGTTTTTATCGTCATTATCGAAGGTGCCACCACCTCTGCACCACCGCATCCTGCATCCGAATCGTTCATCGCCTTCCTGCTCGCTGCTCCCTGCGTCCCCGATGGCCCCGCTCGGCCCTCCAACTGGCGTAATCAAAAATGTGTTGAAAAATTTATATAAAATCATTAACTTTGATCACTGTAATCAGCCGTTGCTGGGTCGCGCTGCAGCCGTGGGGCGTTTGTGTGTGTGTGTGTGGTGGGTCGGGGCGTTGGGGACACGAGACAATTTAGAGCGACAACGGGCAGGATCTCGGGCGGAACGGTTTCACGGTTCGTGCCGGTCCATTAACTGTGGTCAGCGATAACGGATCAAGTGATGACAAGCGCTCGAATCAGCTCGAGTCGACGGTTTGCAGCGTCCGCTGATAGGACTTCGCGTGTGAGGACCGGCTGCTTGAAGAAGTAGTGCAGTCCAATGGCCATCGATCGATAATGGTGTCATAGCTGATGATGATGGCCAAATGCCAAGACCATGTGGCTACGAGTGATGTCAGCCAGTTGTCTAGAGTTACTAAAAGGAAATGACCAATGTTATTTCGGGAGTTTTATTGACAATGTTCTATTGATGGTGGTAGCCTTATTCAAAAAGTGATATAAGGTTAGGAATTTAAAGGGTTTTTTAAATAACTTCAATTCCACCACATGTACTAGGTAACTTTACGATCAACCGTTTAAAATGCACCGATAACAAAACTGCTGAATCAATCTACCGCGGTGCAGCAATTTGTGATCTTCGACCATAAAATTACATTATTAAATTTGTGATCGCGAGAAAATTGCTCGTTACCTTTCAGCGACTCGCCCAGGTCGGCGGGAAGTGGACTAAATTGGCCTTTTCCCAGCCCTCGGACACACGCTGCACCGCAAGTCATACGTAATTTTTGCTCTCTCCACCGTTGTTGCATCATATTAAGGAAAATGGTGATTTGTGAAAATTACAATCATCGTTAGCCGTTATGAATTGATTTGACGGGTGTCGTTGGCGGGTGGCTGAGGTGCCCGAGGCGGGCGTTGGGGGGAACGAAACGATACTAAATTGTTCACACATTGAACGGGCAGCAATCTGTCCGATGAGCGGTTGATCGTTTCTTCGACGAAAATTACTGGCAAACCAGCGCGGGAAGAGGCACGTTAACGATCTTCGAAATAAAAACGTTATCACAACGGCCGTTGATTGAACAATTTCTTGACGGTTTTGTTCAGTAAAGCGTTCATAAAAAAACCGATCTTTCTCAGTTCCTGGAATTGTTTCTTATTAAAATTTCCGTGGTTTCGAAAATGTAACGAAAGTTTTTGCTTGTCAACCAAATCATTAGTAAATGTTTATTTTCTATTACAGTGAAGTTTGATTGATAAATTTTTTTGGGACGCCCGCACTATTTAAGGGCTTGATTTTATTATCAAATTAGAGGCTCATAAACGGTATGCTAACATAACCTAACCATTTGTAGAAAAAAACAGAGGATTGCCCAGCAATCGATCGGGCGTTTTCGAACGAACGCTAATACAACCAGTGTTAATTGAAGCAGCAAAACCGTTTCATCTTAGCCGCCAAAGGCGCAGACCGCCATCGCGGACTGATCGTGCCGAAAAGTGTTGCCGAAACAAAAAAGGAAATCTCCCCATTCGCCTGCGCCGATCGAGTTGTTCCGGGTCTAACTTGTTGTCTAAATATTTGGCCAAAAATAGGTTAACGTAACCCCGCGGGCGCTTATCAAAAGAGCTGTTTGGTTGAGCGATTGGTTTGGAACGAGCTCGTTTGAGGAATGCAAAATTAGACGACTCGCAACGGTTGTGAAACACTCTCGGAAGAAAATTCAACGTGCGATGCATTTTTTCCTTCCTTGTACTTATCAAACGACGAACAACGTTTCCGACCGATTTTCAATTTCTTCTCTAATTTACGCTAATTAGCTTAAGCTCAATTAATCATTCGGACCACTTCAAAGTGCCGGCCCCGAGAAAGGCTGACGTCAGCCGGCGAGCACGAGCCCGCGAGATGTCACCGAGGCAGATTTCGATGTCGCGGCGTGGTTGTTGTCGGGTTTGTCGTGTTTTCGGCCGCTCGCTTCACGGCCGACGATTCTGTTGATTTGTTTTGTCGAACAATTTGGAAGCCTTTTTTCCGCTCGCTACCCTCGGGCAGCTTTTCGAGCGCACGGAAAAAGGCCCCGCGCCGACAACACAGCGCAATCGGGCGGGAAAAAAACAGTTCGAACCCAAATCGGGCGATCAACGCGCCGAAGACAATAATTTGATAATGATTATGAAGTGACATAAGTGTCTTGCGCTTGCTTCTGCTGGAATGTCAGCCGGGCCGGGATTTTGGCAATTTTGGGCGGGAGAAAAGAGTTTAAAATTCGCACGAATTGCGAACGGCAGCTTAATGAGGGTATCTGCGTAATTTAGGCCTTGATTGCTGCAAAGACATAAATCGTTGTCCATGCAAAAAAAACCCATCCGGGCACTACTATTATCAGAGAGTGCACTTAATGAATCGAATCGCCTGGGACGACTCGGGACCGGGGACTGAAGCAGTCTTCGGGCGACGGTCGAGTCGGCGGCACGATTGAATAATTAAGACCTTTAGTTCAATCAAATTGACACTAATTATCAGTTTCATGCACCAGCGATAACCCGCTCGGAAACTGAGGCGATCGAAAGTGAGCCAAGGAGCTCGGGCCGAGCTGTCCCGGGTTGCCGAGAGGCGGTATCGAGCTGCCCGGCCGCGATAAGACTTATCAGCGCCAAGAAATGGCAAAACTGCTGACGACAATTCGAGGCCGGTGGTAATCGCGACCCAACGCTGGTGTCTCGGCGATCGTGTGTGTCGACGGCTAATGAGGCGCAAAGGTTAGGATGGCGGATTAGCAGGAGGACGATCGTGCTGACAGAGGTTACAATGAAAAGCGCAACTTCCCCGATTGCAACCGCTTCCACAAGGTTCCATAATTGCACCCGATTACACGATCGAGCGCCCTTATTTCCCGAAACCCAATCATTACGTCCATTATCGAGCGGAAGGGCTGAAGGGAATTGAGTTTTTATCCTATTACACCTTGCCGAAAACCGAACCTTCCTTCGCTTCCAGACTCCTTTAAGCGGGTCGTTGGCGCAAATTGTCCAGCAAATTTGTCGATCGATTACCATCATTACCGAAACAAGGCGTTCGATCGTCGGGGACAAATTGAATGTTTCGCGATTGTATGAAAATCGATCGTTTTTGCTCGTGTATGCTTGCTATCAGTTTGACCGAGCGTGCTTGATCAGCAAAAAGTTGTTTTGCGTTTCATCGATCATTACTTGGAAAAAACATGCTTTCTATTAACCCCATGAAACAGTGTGAGGTGTAATTATGCCTCGTTAGGTCATCGATTTGAATGTAAATTTTAAATTATTTCTTGTCAATCTACCCTAATTGCAACAATCAATCATAAATAAATGACATTTTTTACAATATTATAAAAGTTGGGGAAAAATATAACTTTATCATCCGAGTTGTTAACTTAGAACTTGAGTGAATCTTTCGTAAATATCTTTCTAATTGAATTAGCCAACCATCGTTTAGCAACCAACTCTAAGTTTAGCAATACATTGAACACATTTTCGCACAAGTCCATCTACCTCTGAGTCACGAACACGATTTGCATGACCGTTTGTAAACAGGATCGAACATCAACACGCGGTGGTCGAGAACGGAGAAGCACTTTTCTCCCTTGTTGTGTTCGGTGCGTTTGGATAATTTCAAATCAAACATTCATAATAACGTAATTAGCACTTCCCACCGTTTCCTCCCTTTCCGCCTACCCCTTCCACCAGCCACTGACGATGGATGCAGCGTGTGTGGTCCTCTTCCGGCGGCTTTTGAGCCACCGAGCGTTTGCACCGGATGTTCGATGCACTCACTGCAGCTCCCGAGATGGATGGAGCTGTTTGTGGTGGTGGTGGTGGTGGTGATGGTGCAATTATCGCGTCGGCCACTGAGCGGGCTGAGGGTGTGCGATGGCGACGTGCTAAATGGCCATTGTTGTAATAGCGCGCAACACAGCACCGGCAAACAATATAATTATTCTCCTACAAAACGCGACGCGACGCTAATTGTTTACCCAAACGCATCGCCGGGCCGATGCATTTACCCCCTCGCAACGATCCTCGCACTGTTGCACCGGCTTACACACACTTACACCTCCCGTACAGCATGCATCATGATCGTGGCGGGCAGCGCGGGAGCGAACAAATAGCTTAGCATGCGAAGGGAAAATGCATCGAGTCGCATGGAACGCGAGGTTGGACGCTGCATGCGCTACTTTCGGCACCAGCGGCAAATTAAGCTGTAAGTGACGGACTGCCTGCTTGCCAGTCTCTATTCCAGCCCATTCCTACCAGTTTGCTTCGTCCACTTGAGATGAAAGTTACTTGTAAACACCAGGCAAGTCTGAGAGTGCACGACTCGAGTAAATGCATTTTGCAGCAGGGAAGTGCATACAATCCATGAACTCATAAATAATTTCGACGCAGCCTATCAATTCATGGCAATGTTACATCAGAAGACAGAAAAAGAAGACTGGATGACAAATATTATTCAGAGGAGTAAACAAAGAAAAGATCAGTGTAAAGGAAACTTTTAATCAACTTGCTATAAAATTTGAATTGGAAACAAATTATGGTCAATATTTTGACGGCTTTCAAGTATAAAATATAAAGCTTATCTTAAAGAAGTGGGTGAAATAGCTACGAGTAACTAATCAAGCAAAACTGCTTCGCCACTATAAAGAGCGACTTTCGATTCCCATTCGAGGTTTTCACACTTTATTAATCTAACAAACGAGCGAACGAGCCGAGCAAACGTATGCTGTTCGAGCCGTTGTGTTTGTGTTTTTCTTCAATCGGTTAAATTTCAATCTCAACACGGCTACCCGATGCCGACTCAAAGCCCACCACAACTTCAACGGCTGCAATGCGCCGCCATTCTACTTCTAACACTATCCGCCCGGATAAGTTATGATCATTACCATGCTATTCATTTACCACGCTGCTCTCGCCCGGTCCAACAGATGGTTCGTCGGATAAACGGTGCGACGGGATACGGGCAGGACCGGCAGGGCCTTTCGGGGCCCCGGTGGCCAAGGATCGACTGTTTACCATACGAATTCATAACGATAATGTTAATCATCGTCCTCGCACCTCTCGCATCGGGCGAAGCAGAAGCCGCAACGGACCCCGGGGGTCTTCAAAGACAGGCGGCAGCAAATGTTGCCGTTGGCAGGGTCGGAAACACGACAAACATCGCCCAATGATGATGAAGATGATGAGCACCTATTGTGCGCGCAGTGTCGTTGCGCTAGTGGTCACTCTTTTCGGGGTGGGGAGATTTAAATTTTTGACTTAATTGTTTGTTTGACCGTTTCGAAAGCGATGAGCTCCGTTGTGCTCTTTTTTTTTCTCCCCATTTATTTTTAAATCTCATTCAACTGACGCACAGCGATCGGACTTCAGAGCTGCCCTCACAACAAAGCAACAGTAAACAAACAAACGTCAAATCAACACCATCAGCTCGTCCTGTTCATTGATTGCGCCCGGTGGTTAATTATTCATTCACGACGGGCACGAGCACCGTTTAATGGCCGCTTCGTTGGCCGCAATCAGCACCGAGTGTCATATTTGAAGAAGGAAAAGCTTATCTCCTTATGAGCTCATAGGAAAGCCATTCAATCATTCCACCATCGTAATGTCTGTTATTTGTAAACTGCAGAAATGAGATTTGCTGCGTATTTGTTAGCGATTAACTCAAAGCGATTTTAATTGATGTTCGTAGGAATTTTATAACTTTATTTATATGCGTCAAGTAAAAATGAAACACGTTTTAAAACTATCAGAAGCTATCTCCCTATAATTTTCTTTCAATGCAAAGTCGATTTGTTTTCGAGATAACAGCATGATTTGAAACAGCGATTGTTAATGTTTGGCTGCTGATTAATCGAGGGATGGCTGACTAAACAGCCGTCATGTTAATGAATAGAGTAAGCATTAATCATACTACGCTCTCAATTTCTTTTTATTAAAAACGACAAGCAAAACGGCTATCCATTTTTCCTACAACAATCGCGGGCCAGAAAGGTGTTAGAAAAATGGTTAAAATTGAATTTTCCTAAAAGGTTTTTATCAACTGCCTATAAAAGAATGCCAGCATTGTGAGCATTGAGTCTTTCGCTAATCACACACAGGAAACGATCAGCCAATCCTACACCATCGCACCCCTTAGGTATGCTGAACCGAAAGGAGAACCACACTCGAAAGCCAGAACGTGGCCTCATGCATCATGCTGTTCCTCCTGAAGTGCGACACCTTTTGTAACATTGGAACAAAATTACCCTTAAATAGGTTTTTAACTGCAGTCGATCGTTTGTCTCCTTTTGTCGTTCGTTGCCCAACCGCTTTCCTCCGCCCATAGCCCATCGCATCTGGTGTTGTATGCATTTATGCTGCTGTTTACGTTGCACATAAATGGCTTATGTAGTCATCTTTGACACGATGCGAAAGGGACCGTCGGCTGAAGCTTTCCACCATCGACCGGGCCCCAGGGTTGGCTTTTGATTGTTATAAATTGTTCACCCGTGTGCGTACCCGTTTCATCCCCGGGGTGGAAATGACTCTCCAGGCAGCAGCCACGAGTCTTCAACGGCGAGAAACAACATTCGAACCCCGACACTCGCTCGCGCGATCCTTTGTGTGGATCATTAAGCGAAGTGAATGGCAGATTTTGTCCACAGTTTCAGCCGTACCCTTCACCTTCCCCTTTTCCCAGGGTTTTCCAGCTGCGAAGGGAAATGGGAAAAAAGCTTCCAAACTAAACGAAATACCCGAAATGCAAACCCATCGCATCGTTTAATCACCGTTTCGGGGTTCATTTTCTTCCAATGAATCAAACTAATAACGCACCACTCTTCCCTCGATCGGTACGGACCCTTGCGAGGACCTACAGATTTTTGTCCTCTTTCTCTCTCCCTCGTTCTCATCGGTTCCCGTCGTCCCAGCTTCCTCTCTCTCCCATCGCCGTTCTGTTATCCTGCTGTTCTTCCACTCGAGGCCATTTAGCGTGTCGTTGGCAATGCGATGGCTGCGCATTTTACGACACTGCAGTTAATTATAAAACGATACTTGAATTGAGAGTTAATCTTGTTAGGTGCGCCTTGTAGTCCTCGCTCCGTTCCCCGACTTCAAGGGTCCCCGCTTCACCTCACCCGGCGCGACTGACAAACGAGAAAAAGGGATTCGAGTGTAATAATGGGCTTCCAGTTAATGACGCTAATAATAAATATCGAACGAAAAAGTCAACGAGTCAAACGTTCGCGTCTGCTGGAAGAAGAAACTTCAAGGATATGTGCGTCTACCAGCGTGCGTGTGTGTGATTTGGCCGCAGTTTGAGGATGGGAAGCTGCGTGGCCAACGCCACATCCTCACACGCGGCCCTTTCGACAGGCGTTTTCAGGTTCCCGGGGCTTACCGATCGTTTAGTCGAGGCTGTCGTCGCGCACAGACTCCGATTTAATTCAATTCAATTTGCCTCAGAAAGGGATTGAGCCTACGAAGGTCCGGCCGTTTCGGTAGAAAGCGGGAAAAAATCGCAGCAGATGGCTCGAATGCCATCGCATCGGACAGGTCACACAGGGGTACAAACTTATAAATTAATGTACCAGCCACCGAAAAGGGACGCTCTTGCTAAAGGACGAGTGCGTTATTGTTCCGCTTCTTGAAAGGACATCGCTTAGATACTGTCGATAGACGACGAAAATGAAATGATTTGCTGCTTTTGAAAACAGTTCACACCTTTTGTGGAGAATGAATGGCTTTTTCGACGTCTGTTCTTCTATCAGGATTACAAATGAATTAAAGTAAGACTCAGTTTAGCCCCATGTTAAAATTATGGGCCACGTTTTATTTGAACGCCTAAGGCAGTCTACCAAGCGACTCCATGACTCCCTCAATCAGTAAGCAATCAACTAAGCTGCACTCTTGGTCGTTGCTTGTGCAGTCGCAAATTTGTGAAACATTAAAATCTCATTCATAAACATCATTCCAAATGAGCAGTGGTGTTCTGTTGCGCCGTATGCTCCGTGGTTCTGCCAGACAGAATGTTTTCCTTTCTTGTGCTCCCGGGTATGATGCACGAGCTTGTTTTGGTTTGCTTTTTATTCTACTTAGAAACGCTTCAGCTCGTCATGTCGCTCGTAAATGATGCATTTTTTGACGATTCGCTCACTAATTGGCTTCCGGTTGGTTGATGGAGGTGTGGTGGATGAATGGCAGTAGCGACGGGAAGTCAGTTCAGCAAACTCATAACCGATCATCATGAGCCAATGGTGCAGTGGATTGTGGCACGTGAGGATCATCCTTATAGAAGAGAAAAGGAGTCAGCCAAGAATGATGGATCTTTAAAAAACGATGCTTTTCTTTCGACGAAAATAAAAGTGAAGACCGGTGTTGCGGTCGTCTGCTTAGCCCAAAGCGTCACGATCTTCGCTTCGATAATGAAGATATTTGCCCTTTTGCAGGGAAGCATAACGTCGTCGGGTCTTTACGACCTGTTTCTTACTTATCTTTTTAGTTTTGGCTTAAGTAATAATCAACAAGCCTTGCACAAAGCATCGGGAAAGTGTTCCGTTTAACATCGACGAGCAGGATGTACGGGATGGCTGTATTTCAGAGCTACCATAAAATCCGCGGATTCGAGAAACGCTGCGAGAGTGTTGCGATCGCAATTCGTCGCTCATCGATCGTGAGCATCGTCTGCAGAATGCTGTTAAATACGCGGAGGGTGCAAAGTCATAACGCTTCACTGCTTCCCACTCCAACACTTACGTGCGTGAGTTTGTCTACGGCGGAAGATGAGGTTTTACGACCGTAAGCAATTAAACTGGCATTCGTCGACTGTCGGGAAATGATACTGTGCTGGGTGTAGAAGGACAGCTTTGCTGCAAAATACTTCATTATATTAAAACCGAAAAAATGTCCACAAAAACCGTTTGTTCGCATGAGACGTGGGATGTGAGAGTGTCAGTTTAATCTTGTCTTCTTAAGATTAAATGGAAAAGAAAAAAAAAAACATCCGTTTCTTACTTTAAATGTAAAATAAACGCTGCAGCTTCATTATATCAACATACAATTGGTAACATTTTTGTAATGAAGTAATTTACTTAAAAAAAGTAAACCAATCACGTGAAGCGCAATATATGATAATGCACAGCCAGCCACATGCGGTTGCGCATGACTGCGTTGTGCAATTAAAACACTTCGCAGCAGCAGAAGAAATGTTAATCACGGCAGGAACGAAAAACATAAAACGAATCAACCGGCGAAACGTTGATGAAAGATCGGGTCGTTAATGATGACGATTTGTTAATTGATCGTAGGAAGCGCACCACATGCAACACGCTTTGGGGCGCGTTTGCCTGTGTAAGTGTTCATTTAATTGGCCATACGCGTAGGATTTGCACAATATCGCCAGCAGCGATTGCCACGTCACTTCAAGATCAGGACGTTTCCAGAAAGGAGCCTCCTGGTATGGTGGACGCATTCGAGTTGCTTTTTGTTCTCAGTTCAGTTTTTGAATTTTCTTCTACATTTCCGAAGGACGTTGATAATGGAACAGAAATAGCTGACCACTGCTTGACCTAGAAAGAGTCGTTTGATTTTCAATTTCCTCCCCTTCGCGCCTGATAAGACGGAAGATAATGCCGGACCGCTGGGATGTGTCAAATGAAGTGTGGAAAAGTATGATCTTCTCCCGATTGCGTGACGTAACCATGACTTTTGAAGTTTTTTAAACATAGCAGAACAATTTCCTATTTTCTTGATATTCACCATTTGAATAGGTTTGAAATTTTATTGCGTTCCAAGTGAAGTGAGTTTTGCCATCTGAAAAACCGTTATTTTCGGCAGCAAAAGTAAATTTCTTATCAAAAATCGATGCGCTAGAACAAAACTGGCAGCAAACAAACTTGCCTCATCATTAGCCCATCCTTGCACGCTCGATTGCTCGAAGAAAAACAAAACTGCCTCGCTTCACGCGGTTGCACGGGCTTGCTGATGATGATTACGAAACAACTGCATTCCGTCGACGGCAGCTGCGCAAGAAGCATCGGAATACATTTGCAGCCAAATAAAGAACGACAATCAAAACAAGCGAGAGTGTTCTTCCCTTCGCCAGCCGCCTTCGAAGGCGAGCAATCCGAGACGTGAGCTGGTCAAAAAATAGAAAACAAAGTAATCAACAGCAATTAAATGTTATCACTTCGCAGCGAAAACATTGATGCCGGAGGGAAGCGAACGCTCGGATGATTAACGGAAAATATGCCAAACAAACGGACCGACGGCAACAAGAAACGGCGGGCTCTGGCGGGCTTGACTACGAGAAAAAAAAACTGGCAGCTCGTTCCATCGCCGGGAGGAGGAAAAAAAACGCCCCACCCAAGACAGGCTAAGGACCACGGGTTTGACGAGGGCGACGAGTTGAGAATCACAGCGCTCCAAGATTACGACGCTGTCGATCTCCAGGGTTTTCGGGATCTTCTTGCCTGCCCCGAGCCACGTATCACTTCACACGACGGTCGCGGTGGGATGAGATTGAAATTAAAATTATTAATTGCACCGAATATAACGATGACTTCATCGTGTTATTTTGATTAGCGCGTTGCGGCCCGGTGGAGATGAATTTGCTTCATTTAATTATCATCGAGCGGGAAAACGTGAGCCAACGTCGACGGCCAATGGCGGCCACAAGGGATCAGCCAGGGCGTCCCTAATCTCGCTCGCGAGTGTTGCCGATGGGCGTTTCGCAGGGCGCAAGTGATGGATTTATTCCATTTTTACATCCCATCCTAAGGAGCAATTGGAGCAAGGCTTTCGAACGGGACTGGACGCCATCGCTAGGCAGAGTGGCGACGACGGGGATGAGATCATAGTTTTATTTCCGAGTTTCGAAATCCCTTCCCTGAAGGAGGAACTTATTTGGCTTTATCGACTGACCCGGGTCCCCGGGAATGGACTCGTTTGCTTGACAGGTTGGCTTCATGCTACGATTATTCAATACAAATGTTTGCAAATTTGTTCCCTTCATAGTTCAGAGGACGTCCTATCCCTTGTGTGCCTTGTGCGCCGAAACCGAACTTTGAGCGACGTTGATGTACGTTTTTTGATAAGATTTTCAGCACACGCTCGAACGATGGCTCCGAAGTACGCGGTTTTACGCATGAAAATGTTTACCAAATAGTATTTGGTTTTTGATTAGGGGCGGGCTATTTGATGAGTTCTTCAAGATGATTGATTTGTGCCCAAATTAAATTCCGGGGTCCTGTTTAGGGGTTATTAGCGAATGCTTAGGCGAAATAATTGGTAAAACTTATCGCATTCGTTACACTTGCAAGTGTAGCCACAACAGGGCAATAACTGGATGTGAAATAGATTGGTGGAATGGAGAGTTCAAGGAACAATCAATGATCGCCGGGATCGCGCTTAATTAAAAATATTGCTTTTTCAAGAGCGGAAAAATTTGACATTTGCTTGATTAAAAAGCACCATAGCAAATAAACGATTACAACACAACATTGGCCAATGGTTCATCTGCAATTCTTTTAATGAATTAAGCAAACCATAGACATTATTTTGAAGTAACCAAATATAGCTGTCTTACGGTTAAGAATTTGCAGGAAACCAAACTTTCCATTGACAAACGATCGATCGAAGGTATGGTATGACTAATCGTCGCTAATTGCAGCATCGACAAATGCTTTTGCTAATATTTTGCTGTGCTAAAAATAGTCAACCCACGCTGGGCGGCTGTTTACCGAACAGTGGACACTTCCCACGGGACGTGCCGAGGCCGAAATGTGCGACTTTTCTCACGGTCGGTTAAATGCGCGATCGTCAAAACAACGCATCCGTTTGATCGTCGAGTGTAAAATGTACCTCTCGCGACACGGTTTGCGATTTTCAATCGAAAAGTGCTAATCGGCGAGTAAATAAGGCATTCTTTCGCTTGTGGCGAGAAGCCGGGATGGATGGAGCCTGTACGAAGGCGCGTCACACTTTGGTCGTCTTGGTCGTTAATCGATCGTTCGATTGCAATATTGATCTTTTGCTGCCGGAGGCCGACAAAGAATGTCCATCGTGGGCTTTATTCTTTCGCAGATGTGCCTTTTTTGTGGTGGGTTTTGCTTCCAAATTAGTTGCAGTTTAAGGTATTCTTAGATATTCATCACCGGGTGGTTTTTTCGTTCAATAACTTGGAAAAACTCCAGAACCTTGGCAATAAAATCGAACAAAAGCTTGTATCGCACTTAAAGAAAAGAAAATGCAAGGACCTGCATCTCGAAAAGCATTGCGTAGAATCGATTGTTGTGCATCGATGTGCCCCGAACCAACACCGAACCGTAGGAGGGATGCATCGGAGCATCTCCCGCCGTGAGCCTCAAGTACCCGCCCCGGGATGTCGTCCACTCCGGTCTTTTGTTGCGGCAATGACCCGGTTTTCCGTGCCTCATTATTTGGGTAAGAAAACTGGCACCTTTAGTTTTTGTTCCGTTTTGCGAAACGATCCCTGGGACGCCCCTGGGCACGACCGATTCGATCCGGAGCCCCATCTTCCAGGACACTGTTTTGTTTGGTGCGCTAATTTGCCGAGCAAACCTTCGCCTTCTTTGCCACCATCGCACAACAAGACAGTGTCTATCGCACGTTCCACCTTCACTCACGCCTGCAGTTTGGAAAGCCTTTTTTTGTCGAGGACCATAAACGCACCGGAACGGAACGTGGAAGGCCTCCCGCCGACCGGACAATCAATTTCCAATACAAACTCCCGACAAAGCCGCCCCGAAAGTCGGCACCCGGCCAACCCCGGTTAAAATCGATGACAAACGTGTCCGGAGATTCTGCCACTTCCACAGCTGCCGTCTGAGCTCATACCGACACACACCGTGGAGTGGTGCAGCTGGCCGAGAAGGGATGGAAAACCCACCGACGAGTGCCAACGGACCGAGGCTGGTGGTTATTTAAAATCGTATTAGTTTAATTTATCGATCGGCAGCGATTTAAGTCGCCCCGGGGGCTATAAATTATTGTTTATTAATATTTCTCGTCCCCGGCGTTCGCGCTCACCACTTGGTTTGGTCGCCGATCCGGTGATTTTGGAGCTTTTCTTAGCGATCTCCACATCTGCCCTACGTTAGCGCACCGGAGCGGTTGATAATCGTCTTTCGGAAGACCCTAGCGCGCGCAGCTTCTCACCTTTGTATCTTCCCATATATGCTGCGCGAGTGTCCATTTACATTTCGATTCGGTTTGTAATCCACCGGAACGGCACGAGCTGCGGAGGGTGTGAGATGCAAATTTGACATAAATTTAATTTGCCGACATCGTTAAATAATTTCGAAATTTTATGATAATTTATTAGTTATTGTAGTGCAATTAGCGGATTCTCGCCCGATCGGCAAAGTGTGTGAAGGTGTTCGCCTTTTCTTTCATACGGTTTTTAAAGGGCTTTAGCGGGCTTTTGCAGAAGAATAATTGCAGTGAAGCAGCAAGGAAACTGGCTGTTGCTATTGTTATAGGAAAGGCTTCTTTAGGTGGAACGCATGAGGGAATTAATTTTCTCGTGTACAAATGATGCGCAATTAGGATTGATCAAAACGGCCTTTAAGAAGCATAAAATATGATTTACAACAGCTCATATAAGGATTGAGCAAGAAGAATTTTAAAAGTTCATTAATCTCAACACAATCTACAATAGAACGCAGCAAGGTTCTAATCCATTATAAGTTTTTGAACACATAAGAACCATAAATATTAACACATAATCAAGATGGTTTTGACCAACCGCTTTTTCTACAACTATACAGCAAATTTTCTTCCACTCCGATTTTCTACACACTGTCGCTTCGGCGGCATCCTAAACGCGGTGTCAAACGATCGCGCAACCAACAGCGACACAAGCAGCTTCGCCGAAGCTAATAAATCATCCCTAATTTTCGCCTTAAGCCCATAACAAATTCAACCCGAGCCACGAAACGAAAAGAAAGGCGAACTGTTATCTGCTGGCGCTTTTCGTGTGCTGGGTTCGGTTTCACGCGAGCAAACGATCGAACACGCACTTCAAAGGAACGGTCCGTGAAATTTTACTATTTATCTACGCTCGCGCACGGATAACGCCGGCAGGATAATTATCAGCACATTTCGTGGCCTCAGCGGCGATCCTTGCTGGCGCCAGGGGCTGTTCCTCGCGAGGCGTCGAGAGACCCGCACGACAATCGGACCGTTTTTGGTCGCGCTCGATTAGTGCTGGCCGCGAGAATCCTGCCCGAAAAATCTTACGAAGGTCCTTTGGGGTTCCGATCGGTGATCTCATGTTGCAACACCAACTCGGCTCTTCAGTGCAATACGATCCGTGGAACAAGTGCGCCTTCGAGTGGTCATAACTCACGGATATACTCGGCTCGATTTGGGTTCGCGATGATCCTTTTTCTCCCGGGGTTAAGTTAGCATAAGGATATCGGCGTGTTGGCGGCGGCTCGTTAGATCATTCCCGGCAGAGACAAATGTTTCACTATTCTGGAAAACTGAGGGCTAAGATGAGCGAATGATTTATGTTGCGGTCATAGCATATGTTCAGTGAATCGGTCAAGCCACAGGACCGAGAAAAGATCGCCACAGCTCAATGTTTAGCCTAATAGAATCGCTCAGTTTTTGGTAATTGCCACCGGACGAAGCTTGCGCCAAATTCATTAAAACTTCAAATCGTCAAACAAATGTGCTGTAAAGTTTCATACCGCTTCCATCAATGTTCTCAATTACCAAGCGGCCAGGTCAAGGGGCAACTTTTCCTTCCCCGAAATTTGGCGGAGAACATGACCAAAGAAACAAAGCGCCGCCAAAGTTGTTCAATAATTAATCACCACTCTCACTTGAGCTGAATGGTAGGGCGTGGAGTCAAGTTACACGCCGATAGGATAATGATGTGCCGCAACGAATGCAGAAAAGCTCGTAAAATTTGTCCAACGATGCATACATGGAAAAAGGACTGAAGTCCGTGTTGGAAAGGAACGATGTCAATGTTAGGTCCGTGTTCTTGAAATGGACAAGTATCTACAAACTTTGCAATACTCATATTCTAATATGTTACTCAAAGTATATAATCGAAAACTACTCAATCTCATTTAAATATTAAACCATATGGTCGATGATGAACGAACAAGATTTCTTAACGAGCTCAACCCTAGCGATTGATGGGTTATAAAACACATCAGATTTCATTAAAGAACATAAATTACAACCGCCGGGGATCTCAATGTAGCAAGAAAACGGCTATCGCACACCAATCATAGGAAACGATTGTACTGATTGGCAGTGTTTTGTAATTGTGCCGTGCTTAATTATGACAAACTGCAACTTCCTGCGCCCCGGCTCGACCATAAACAGCGCCATTGATTGCCGGAGCCCGTTCGAGGACGGCGACAGGAAGCAACGGAATCGAACCGACTGCCGTTCCGACGCACTGATTTCCTCTTCACCCGACTAGGTGGCCCTGTGACCGCCATAAAACCGTGCACTTTAGAACCCACGTTTGGGTTTTTCGGGACCCTCATTGGTTCTAATTAGCATATCGCTGAACGCTGATCGACAATTACCATCTGGCCAACGCGGGATGAGGATGATGATGCGCTCGGAAAAATAATCGGGGAGCTCCGGATCGGTCGCGCACACGAGAGGGAAACGCTAACAATCAACGCCAATTATTGTCCACCAGCGATGCACCACCGTTAATCCTTATCAGATCGGCCAATCTGTCAATCTTCTGGCCCGGAGGATCTACCCTTGTGGAAGGAAAACTGCAACGGAAGGTTGGAATAAACGGAAGCCTGGTTTTTGGCGAATGGCGAACCACACTGGGTTCCGTAATGGTCTGTCGCCTTTGGATTGATTTTTTGTTTGTTTGCATTTCAAGGAACGCGTGCACGCGCTTTTGGTGTGTTTGGCGCGTTTGTCCGTTTTCAAAGAAATAAGGACTCCGCGTGTGCCAGGGTCGTTCCAAATCCGGCTCACAATCGCTTGGTAGTTATGAAATCATCCTTTGCCATCACAATCCGCACGCACACAACAATGTACCGAGGATTTTTTCTGCCTCTGTTTTTCCATTTTCCTCGTTCGTTCGTTGATCCTTCGGTTGTCCTTTTGGGATGCGCGATTACACCAGCACATGCCAACCAGCATGTAAGGGAGGAAACGAAGCGAAATTTCGCAGCACGAAACAAAAACACCTCGTTAGAAGCGGATTACGATCGGAGGCAGTTGATAACGAGCGAAAATAAAAGTGACTGATACCGGGGCCCGGACCGGTACCATGGTATCGGAAGCTGCGTTGTCTTTTCCACCGCTTAGGGGGACGAAATCTTCTACAGGGAAAACGCGATGGAGCCCCCGATAAGCTCGCACTACGCCGGGAAAATGGGTACGAGAAAAAAAGTACCCATGATGGTATGTAGAAATTACGAGCAAGTTGCATCGTTTTAATGATTCGCGTTGGTGGAAAGTTATCGCTGGGGAGGTTTTTGAGCGCTTTACAAAAGAGAGAATCGCACTCTAATCATCTTAGGTGGAGGGTTGGTTGTTTGAAAATGGTTTGATGGTCGTAATAAGCTTGTGATTTGATGAGATCATAGTGATTTTACTACATTGTAGTGGGTTGGCAACAGCAAGCTTGTTTTTGGAAAATAATTGGTTTAACTCCTTAAAAAAGGGCAGGCTAACTGTTAACAGAAAAAAATGATTGAGGCGAGTAGGAGAGATATGATAAAGAGAGATAGGATAGATAAAAGTAATATAAACAAATAGTCTCCTCAATAGCAATCAATGAACCCATTCTAAGAATTTTATATTACTATTCAAATTATATTAGTCGTAAATGTCAATCCTAATTAACGTTTCTAATTTGCCTGACATCCAGTATGTCTTAAAAGATTCCTATTTTTCACTTAAAATCTAATCCTACAGTAAACCAGCAATCAGAAACTCGAGTCTGGTCGTGGTGAATCGCACGAGAGGTCCTTTCGGTTCGTTGTCATGCCTTTTATGCGCTTTCGAGTGGTTCGACTCATTAAAGTCATATTTACTATCGGCCGCCCGTACGGCTTTTTCCTTCTTGATGCGTGGCGAATGCACAAGGTGTTGGTTTCATCTTTCGTGCCGCTCGGTGAGTGGTCCTCGTCCTTTGTGGTCCTCGGGACAAATTCTTTCCTTGCCAGCTCGGTCGAATCCGTTCCGTTGCACCAAGTCAACCAAAACCCGGCAGAAGCTCGTAAAAAGTCCTCTCGTCGGTCGTCTTGTCGTTTCTGGTGTCGATGCGGTTGATTTTCGAACGCACTCGACTCCGACCCCTGCCGTCTCAGCATTGTCTCCGTTTGTCGTTTTTCTTGATTTGATGCCCTTCGTTCTGCGGAAAAGATTTCCCTCCAGTAAGGAAGCTCGTTTTGCAGAACTTCAAACCGGAATGCTTCAGGGCAGCTGTCAAATGGGACGAATTCGGAATCGTAACCAATCATGTTTCGTACGGAGCGCTTGTTAAATGTGTCATTTGTTTGTTGTTAAGTGACCGTACCCTACCTTTCCCGCACCGGTTTTCCCCTTTGCGAACGGTACCGTTTTAATTGGAAGGGATTACCCCTGATGATCGGGATCGACAGCGGTTTACAGCACCGGTACTCGATCGGTTACCAAACCGCAAGGATCCGTAGAGAATAGACAACAATTTATGAGCAGTCTACCTCCATTCCCCAGACCCCTCTGGCTATCCGACAACGCGCCAGAGTGGAAAAGGAAAATATTAACAGCAATGACCATTTGCGGACCCTGAAACTCCTTGATAGTAGTAGTGATGTTGGTTTCGTTGAAGTATGTTTCTCGTATTGTCTATCACAGATTAATTGCCCTCTAATTATCCTCATCCGACCATTCCCTTGCACACGAAATAGCAAAAACGGAGTCTATCGTTGGAACGAAGATCAAAAATCTGTTTCGATCCGTCTCTAAATGATCCATGGCAGGATCAAGCAGAACTGACACATCCCGAGGGGATTTGAGCTTTTCATGCACGCTCCTTCAAAATCTGCTCACTTGGTTGAGGCAAAGTAAGTAAAGCAAAGTAAAAAGCTGGGAAAAATTGGCCACTTGAAATAAAGGAAAAAGTGATAATAGTGGGTTACGGTGAGCGATCGTTTTCGCGTTAAATGATTTAGCGATCGATCAAACTGGTGACTGACGGATTGGACGTTTTGAACGATGGAAAAGGCAGAACATGTGTTGTTTGGTGGTCGAAATTCCCATGAATTCCTTAGGGTCCGATGGGAAAAGTTTAAACAACTTCATTATATGCTCATTTCTTTAGAGTTTGCTTGTAAGAAAAACAGTGCAAATTATCGATTTTTAAGAAAACATGGGATGAAAAATATAGAATATCTATTTGGAAAAACGATAATAAGCTTTATTGCTTATGGATGTTAATGGAAATTCTACGTAACTCTCTACCATTCGCAGCCTTAACCATCTGCAAATAATAGTTGATTGAGAAACGTAAACTGAATTTCAACAGAGTAGTAATAATTGGCTTACGACTTTTATTTCTAGAAGACTATTACTCTGCACCGTTGGGAAATGTATTCTTTGGAAAACCTCATTAGAACCTTATTTCGAGCTGTCAATGTGACGAACTGATGGAACCCTGATCGCTTAATCCCGTTTGAATATGCACGCTTCCAAAAACTGGCTCAAGCGGATTATGAGGCTGCATAAATGCGTCTAAAGTGTGCCTTTTTCGATTGTTAACAATGTGCACTCTATTAACATCCATCAAACCTGCATTACCGGCGTGAATTGGACCACTTCACAGCCCTCTTGACTTTGCAAAAGGGAAACAAATGAAAGGCCGAAACAAAACTAACCATTTGCCACCCGCACAGCTGCAGGATATTTGCGGAACCCGTAGTCAGCCTGCATTCAAACGGACCGGCACGGGATGACACTTGGGCCGGACGGTGTTGCATTCATTGCAGCTTTCCTGCGTGTAAGCATAAGGAGCACCTACCTAACGTCAAGGTGCGAAATGCCCCACGCACGCAGAAACAGGCTGGCAAAATGTCAAATTTAAAGCAAATTCATCAGAAATCCTGTCCATCCCTTGGCCATCACTTTGAGAGGCTTCCCCGGAGAGGCGAGCGATCCCTTCGGGCAATTGGTAGGTGCTTTTATGTACAGGTTTGCTCAGCACGAGACAAAACGTGCTAGTGGCGCACCGGAGTGTGTTCCACGAATTTTTCCTTCGCCTTGGCCAAAGGTGTACCTTCAGGCTGCGAGGCATCATGCCCAGGAAAAAAAGAACTTTCCAAACGAACAAACATTCGGGATCGGAAAATGTGCCGAAACCAAATTAAACAGAACGAAGCAGATAAACGACAATGTAATTGACTTTCATCCTTGTGGGATTGTTCTGAAATATAACACGGAGGTTTGAAATTTTATGGTCACTGCTTGTTGCAGTAAAGCAGCACTCTAACGATCACGAAGACCAGGATCTTCGAAAGAAATGGTGTGGACAAATGGTTCTGACGATGAACTTTTGTGTGAGAGTATCATTTTTACACGTTGTTGCTAAAAGTGTAAAAAACTTTGATAGATTTCAACATGAACATTAAATCCCTTACTATCTAATAAATATTTGGATGTTTATTTGATCTATTTTCATTTTTTTTTTCATAATAAATAATATCCACTACGCATTAAATTCTCTAGCAAAATAATTGTTTCTAACCCTATTTTCCAAATGTTCCATACCGAATATCAAACGCTTGCGTCTGAAATCAAAAACCTTCCCTGGGGAAAAATCGCCCGGAATGAGACACGAGGGAAGACCAACGCTCAATTACAATCACTTATCTCGTTAAAATATTTGTTTGGAAATAATGCTCGGAAAATACGCACCACATTCGGCTGCGTCAAGGTGCAAAGGGTGCTGGTAAATACGACATGAACGGTTCCTCTCGCTGGGGAGGAATTTTCCGGAGTGCTAACTGATTCTTGTGCTGAAAAATTCATTGCCCGCAAATAGATTCCCTCCCAGCACATAATCACAATCGCACGATTGCATCCCTTACCTCATTTCCTCGCAGACAAACTCATCTTCTAAATAGTCTACATCATCGCCCCCTTTTTGCGTTTTGCTGAGGACAACTGAAGGACCAATATTTATGGGACTTTTGGTTTGCCTGTGTTTAACCCCGGCGTGGCTCTGATTCGTGAATGTTACGTTACAAATACCGGAGAAGTTCTGCTTGTGTAGCACGCATACATATCTACCAGTAACAAACACTACGGGTGGAGGGTTTTTTGGATGAAGTGTATATCATAGCAACTAAATCGGACACGTGCGCAGAAATGCTCGAAACGATGCGAAGAATTGAGTTTCAGCTTTTTTCCCGTAATGGTCCTGCGAACGTCGTTGGAGCGATATTGAGGCAACCGACCAATATCGTTTGTCTAATGCTCTTTTATGGTCGATTTCATAAAGCTGGGGTAGTTTATACCGATTGTTTCCAATTGAGCGAAGTTTTAGAACAAAGTTTAACTGAAACGACCGTTTTGGCATCTTTTCCATTGGTTAATATAATATTTCTGATTTATAATAAGCTTTCTAATTTTTTAAAGAAAATGTTCACTTGCTTTAGTAGTATGATAATTTAAATGATTTTTCTTTCATATGATGAATTATCACCATAACTCAAAGGACGTATACGTACTCGTCGCTTGAAGTAAACGCAGCCAATGGCTGAAAACATGCTTTCGGCAAGAAAAAGGTTTCCCTCTTGTCACAGTATTGCTTCGTAAAGGAACATCCTTAGCTATTATAGTAAACGATATAATAGACTGCTGGATCGTTGGTAGCCTCAAGCTTACATCGCCCCTTTGGTCGCCATCTTGCTGGTGTGAAATTCGAATGAGAAGATTTCTACTCCTTCCATCCATTTACTACCAACGATCGTTCGTATGAACGATGTCGATGGAGTCATTTAGTAAATTTTATGAACCCTCAGCGCTTGCGTTCGACCGACGTGGAACGATTCGCTTTTGAACGGCGTTCTCGGATGGTGAAGTATTTATGTTCATATTTTACACCAAACTTTAGTGATTGTATGACCAACAAGACATTTATCCTTAAAAACAAATTACATCGAGTTGGTCAATGATGGCTCAATCAAAGCAAGCTTTCTTTAAAATTTCATACATTTTCCTCAAACAATAAGGCAAAATATCATACTCTACAAAACACCGTTTGAAGATTCACTATCTGGCATTTGAGAGCCTGGACTCATGGCGCCTCCGGGGACGTCCGGAAAACAACGACGTGGAAAAGGACAAGCACATAAACGTCACCGTTGACCGGAGTTCTAATTAATGACACATTTTGTCCATCGCTGGAGCACGAGCGGGGCAGTGAAGCTGGGAGTGGGGTTGGCTGGCTTGCTGCCTCCTCTCCGTTCCCTGTCAGCCGTCACAGGGTGTAATAAATCAATTTCCGTTTTTCTGGTTTTTTTTCCTTCCCACTTTTATTTGAGTGCACGTTCATTTCCTTTTCTTTCCGCTTTCGAGAGCCGTTCGCAAAGACGTACAACCCCTTTTTCGGGCTGCACTACTTCCCGTTCTGGTCTGGTAGCGACGATGGCTCGAGTTTTGGCGCCTCGGAAATCCTTGCCGCCATGGAAAGCGGAACCGGTATAAGCAGCGAAAAGCCAAACCCACCAGTGTGGCCAATGCGAACTTGCAAGGATTCAAATAACGCCGCTGCATTTTCCTTTTGCATTTGCCTTTGAATTTTGTTGCATCCGTTCGAGTTCCGTACAGACTGGGAAACAAGCAGACGCACACTTCCCCGACAATGGAGGACGGGAAATATGGGCTAAAATTAAGAAGGAATTTTTCATTTTCCGCTCCCCTTTGCGTGATGCCGACACTTTGGTTGGAAACCTCCTTCGCCATCCGTGCTTGAGAGAAAAAAAAAAATGGAAAATGGAAGAGAGGAAAAATCTCAAAGCAGCCGTGAAAATTTCGGGACGGTGGAAAATGAAGTGCGAAGAACGACGGCTGCATTCGAGAAAAATGGAACCATCCGGCGGCAGCAGTCGCAGCGCAGGGTGAGACATAATGATGAGCACCGTTTAAAACGGTTTGTTACATGTTAAGTGGTTGATTAATAATGTGATCACTAATGGGAGGTTTTACGCTAGTGCCGTTGTATGCGTTGTTGTTTTTCTCCCCTTGTAGGTTGTTTATGTGGGTTTTGGAAATGCTGAACACGAAGAATTCATTATCCGCGGGGTGGGACTGTCGAAAGCGAGCGGCATAAGTTATTATGTTTAGCATTCCAGAGCTTGAAAACACTCTTGAAACGTTGTCAATCTACGCGCGACTGCACGAACAATTTATGAAATGATACAAACTGTATATTTTGATGCACAAAAAGTGTAGGTATTTGATAAAAAATAGTTACTGACAAGTCCATGTATTTGCTCATTTAAGTCTCATATCCTGCAATCAATCTGCATTTAAAAAATTCATCAAAAGAAAGGGTTCTGATGTCTATAATAATTTTTATATTACTTTTAAATGTTGCATATCATCAAACTTGCTTGTCCCCGATTATCAATATATTGTGCTAAAATGTATGATGTACCAAAACATTTTCATTGAAGTGGCAAAGATATCCGAATCAAAATCAATTTGGTGAATGGTAAATCGAATAAACTGTAAGCTTAGCATTAACTTCCCTTCAGAGAAAACCCGGATTCTCCCTCAACAGAAGTCTCACAATCAATAACGATTACTACACGGACAGGTCTTACTTGTCCGTGTTCCTTATTCGTGCCACACATTAAGCGTAAAATCATCATTTAAAGCTTGTTTCCCTTCATTTCATCCAACTGAAATGCTTTCAAACCTACGCATTTTACATGCAATACTGAAGCCTGAAGCCTCCGGTGGGCGCCGGTAGACCAAGCTCGGAGAAAGGATCGACGCCTCGCAGCATAATTCCCATTGGCCCAGCTTCCGTTTCAGTTCGCTCCAATGGAGTGAAGGCGAAAAATTGCTTATTAGGTGTTGGTAGTCTTGACAAGTACGCAGCACGTGGGCCGTATTGCGTTTGCTAATCCGTCGGGCTTGACATCGAACTCGCTGCATGGCGAACGTACATTCTCGGCCGTGTTGTGAATTATGTGCTGCTACGTTGGCTGCCGGAAGCTTGCCGGCTCTGGGTGGGCTTAATTAGTGCGAGATTGTTGTACTTCCCGGAGTCGTATCCTTTCCCGGACGAACCCATTGTGAAGGGTTGACAAATCCAGATCGAGGCGAACAATTGGGGGAATCTGGTTAATGCGATTAATTAGACAGGACAGAGTGCGGATCGGAAGAGCATGAAGAATCAAAAACTGAAAAAACAAAACCATCCAGAGTCCTTGCTGGTTTGGATCGTTTTTTCTCCGCTTAAGGTATATCTGATGTCGTATAACCGACAAAAAAATCAAACACAAAAGGGTTTTATAACCTTCCCGGGGAAGAAACATACAAAGCTACCCGAGCCCATCTTCAATCCACGAACGATGGAGAAACTGTCCGGCACAAAAAACAGCAAATGACAGTCAACCGAACTGAATCCTTGCGAAAACGGACAGAGGGAGACCGGGGACCTTTTTCAGGACAAGAGAGGGGAAGGTGAGGTGGGGCGAGTGAACCCATTAAAAATTAACCAGAATAAAATGAGCCCTGAACCGAGCCAAAAATTACTCACACACAAAATGGTGGAAAGATATCGCGCCGGTCGATGGTGGAGTTCAGCCGAGGGAAATTGAGCACTAAAACGAAGGAGAGAAAAGAATGGGCGAGCGAGAACGAGAGCGAGTGAGTGTGAACCGGGTGACCGTTTTGTCCGAAAATTAATTACACAGTAAATAAGAAATTATGGAACGAAAATTGAATAGCTCCTCGGGGGATGGGAAGGACGATTCGGAATGTTGCTGCAGGGAGGCAGAGAATGTACGTGCGAGTGAACAAGAGCGAAGACAATTTCTGCTGTCCAGGGCAAGGGGGGGAAAGAGAGCCGGTCCGGGAAAAACACGGGGTGGCGAATGGCGGCCCCTCAGAAAGGACAGCTTTTATAGAATTTAGCAGCTGCTGCCACCGCTTCAGAAGTTAGGAGTATGTGCACGGCGGTGCACAAAATACGAACCATCGAACGAAACACACCAACAGCCAGCACACGCACACAAATACCTCTTGTTTGTTGGTGAAATGGGGGGGTAAGAGTGTGGGGTGGGAGGTGGTGGTGTAATAAAATATGAACAACTTCATTTCTCCCCCGAGACCGACATCGCGAATAACTGCTTCTTCTGCTTCGAAGAAGGATGGCAGACAGTACGTCCCCGTTCGAAGCAACCTCACCGGATCCTCACCTCTCCGCACCCACAAACGCGTTCTCTTATATACGATCGCTATTGGTCCGATCGATCTAGACAGAGAGAGCGTGAGAAGGAAAGTGTGTTTGAGGGAGAGAGAAACATACAAATGCAAACAGAAGCTCACAAACCACGCCTTCGTCGAGTTCCCAGATGGGAATTAGTATATAAAAAGGTATATAATCGAAGGAACCATTGCACGAACACCAACCCTCCACACAGGGGTTGACAGCTCTCCGCTGGTGTTGGTGTGCGAAGGTCTCGAAGGGACAGAAAATAACCAGTTTCCGTGCGCCGGGGGTTCTGCAGCAGCGGATCGCATGCCACATTGGTTAGTTTCCCGACAGACGCAGACTCGAACGCACGTACCGTAAACGTCCGCACGCACGCAACACGCACGCACGCAGGCTAGCGATCTTTAGGACATCAATCGAGTCAAGAGAGTCGAGAAGAAGACGTAAAAGGTGTACGTCCTGGCAAACAATTTAAGCAAGTGAAAGGAATTTATTAGCTCGTTCCGTTGGATGTGTTAATTCCTTGAAAATTTCGGTAATTTCGAAATAGAAAAATTGTGATCGGTTTCCCACATTCAAGCAACGTAAACACTCAAACCGGATAACGGCGCGATCGGGCTTCAAGAAGATCGTAGTGATTGGCGATTTGTGTTCAGGTGCCGCAATCCAAAGTGTTTCCTCACAGTGTCGGTTATTGTTACTGTTGTTACAGCTGTCAGTGAAAGTGTTGCATTATTGTTGTTGTCGGTTGCCGTCAACAACACGTCAAAAAACAAAACCGATCGATCGAGATCGATAAGCTCCTAAGCATCCGGTGCTCTTGTAACAAGTTGTTCTAAAGGTTTCGCCGTTGCGATGCCATCCGGTGTGTGTTGGAGTTCACAGTGTGAAGGTACACGCCCGCAACAGTCAGTGCTGTGATGTGCAACGTAACGTCCAGTCCGACAAATACTCTTCCCTAACGAACAACGCGGATTATTAAGCGAATTTCAAGGCGTGAAGTCAAAAGTTATTAATTTCGCTTGGCGCAACAACGACAGTAGAGTGTAGCTATTGCTTAAGAGAGAAAGAGAAAGAGAGAGATAGAGTGTCTCCTCGTTGCCGTTGTGTTGGTGCTTCGGTGTAGATCTTCATGCTAAAATCATCAGGAATGACTGTAACTCCGGTACGAATGGCGATGACCAGCCCGACGGTGCCCATGCAGCAGAAAAGCAACTCCCGGATCAGCAACTTCAGCGTCGCGTCGCTGCTGGCCGACACCCGGCCCAAGACGCCGCTCGGGCACCATGCCATCATCACCTCCTCCGCCTCCATCACCACCACCACCACCCCGACGCACACGCACACGCACACGCACACCCCCCACAGCACGCCGCCCCATCTGCTGCACGGGCCGCACGGTGCCCTCGTCCTGCATCCGGCGATGACGGCCTCCACCACCACCACCACGACCACCTCCCTGCCCGGCACCTCTCCCGGCTCCACGGGCGACCTACTGCCGGCCAACCTGTCCTCGCACACGACCAGCTCCTGCTCGCCCCGCTCCCAGCCCGACGGCTCCTCGCTGCAGAACGCCGGCGAACCGGACCGGGCCGATACGCCCCACAGTCTCCTAGAATCGGACGACTACGACTCGAACCATGACGAGGAGGAGGACTCGATCGTCGACATCGAGGACATGGACCAGCACGACCACGACCTAGGCGACGGGCGACCGGGCGGTGGCCGCAAAGGTTCACCCGGGTCGCCCTCCTCGCTCGGAATGCCGCACGGATCCCCCTCGCAAGCCGCCCTCGCTGCCGCCGCCGGCCACGTCCCGATCCGACCGACGCCGTTCAGCGCGCTGGCAGCGGCGGCCGCCGCTTGGGGCGGTGTGCCCTGGCCCGGCACCCGCCAGATGCCTCCCTTCGGCCCGCCCGGGCTCTTCCCGGGGCAGGGTTTCGGCGGTGGCCAACTCGGTGGAGGTAAGTTCACACACTCGCGACGGTTTCTTTCGTTCATCTTTCGTTTTCGAACACTCCGGCACCTGGAGGACGCCGAGGTTAATCGGATGCGCAACCGGAACTCGTGTACCCGATTTCGGGCGCATTAGAAATTAGGCACCGCGACGATTAGGCGCAAATGAGTCGCGAGTATGGGTTGGTGCTTCGGTTGGCGATGTGGTGTGTTTTGGGGTTAAAGATTAATTTGGTTTTAGACGATAACTGCGTGCCGTCGATGAGGTCTTAAACGCAAAGTTCAAAGGTTAATTGCGGCGCCGAATTTCGAATTTCTTCCCGTCGAAGCACTTCCCAAGTTGTTTTCGGCCCTGCTACCGAAATGATGCCCCGAAAGTGTATCAGTTTGGTGATAATTTGTTGGAAAATCCTTCAAAGCTGTTGCAAGAAACGTCCCATCCTGCATGTGGCCTCCTTGACATCCTTTTTTTTACAATTTGTCAGCAAGTCGTCAGTTGCAAACATTCATACAAACCATTTGCACTTGACCTATCAGCTTTCAAAGCAGTGTCCGACCCGACAAACGTGTTCGTTTCTATTTTTACTTCACCGAATGGTACCAAGGGACCTTGTAAAGTTTAGTTCTCTTGAAAACATGTGGCAAAAAGTCATAGAAAGTGGCAGAAAAAGGACCATAGACAAACGAGAATAAAAAAAAAGAGGCGAAAGCAAAGTGTCACAGGAAGGAAACTTTTGCAGCAACTTTTGCCACCAGTCATTATCACCGGGATTTGTTTGCTAACGCCGTTTCTCCCGTGCTTTTGTTTGTGCCTTCCGATTCGAAACGGAAGGAGAACTGAAAATGCCGTCGAGAAGCGAAAACCCAAACCCGGCGGCTCGATTTGAAATCGATATCGCACTTCGGTTGCGAGGCGTTTGCCAAAGGGGCTCCTGTGGGGGAAAAGGCTGTAACAAATTAGGAACATTTAACTCATCTTCAGCACGACCCAGCGATGGCAGGGGAAAAAAGGCAGAATGAAGAAACGAACATATATAAAAAAAAAAGAAAACACACACACGAAAGGAAGCATAGTGCGGGATGATTGTAGAGGAAAAAAAGCCTAACAAGAGTCGAAATGAATGAAATGTGAAAAGAAGCGAGCGAAGTCACACATGCGTGGTTAAGATTTCGGGCCAGCAGTCAGATTCACGTAATCTGGAGATGAGTCGAAATGTGTTGACGAGCTTGTGGCTAATAGGACGCGACGTTGGAGGTTTTTTTTGTGTGTCTCCGAGAAAGTGTCAGCGAGAAAAACCGACGGGTTTGCTAAACGCTGAAAGGTTTCTGTTTTCGTTTAGTGTGAAACGGATTTCGGTGTGTCAAAAATAAATGTGACTTTTCGGTCTATTGCTACCAGTTGGTTTTGTTTTCCGTGGAAATTTGATTCATTCTTTGGTTTTCTTTTTCGAAGATGTCGCTCTCGGTAGCACGATTCGTTAAGAATGTTGGTTGCATTGTCGCTAATAATTACACGGTCGATTTTTCGCACATGTGATCTCCTTTATTGGTGCTTAAGAAAGTGAATAAGAAGCGAAAAATAGTTCATTTAAAAAAACTACAACAAGATCGTCTTTGACAAAAGAAGCAGAAAACAGATTTGCTTTAATGAGGCGGCTTTGGTGGACACATTTTCCCTCAACCGAAAGTGTCGATTTGGGGATGCCCGTTGGTAGTTTATTCGAGCTGATGATCGATTTCGAGTCCCCTCGGTGGCAGCCAATGGTCGGAATAAATCATCGATCAGAAATCGATCCACAACGCAACGAATAAGAACAGCTACGGAAAAGATGCTTTCCAAAACGGGAACATGAAATACAACCAAATAGTGATACGGCGAGGCCTAGCGGTCGGTGGAGGGTCGGGTCGGCGGCGTTGGATAAACGTCATCAAGCGCAGATGACAAACGATCGGTCGGAAAAAATATAAACATATTTTATCGGGTCAGCCCCGAATCTGATTCCGAAAAGGCCGCGGAGCCGGCGAGAATTTCGGAAGGAATTCGGTTTCGGCTCCGGAGTCCGGTCGGTCGCTTCTTTTCGTTCCTACTTTTAGCTCGTTGGTTTTTGGGTACTCTCTCTCTTAAAGCACCCAGGCACCTTCTGACCGGCTTTTGACTTTGTCCACTTCCCGGAATCTGGGGCCCGGGAAGTAGCCAGCCTCCTCGGGCTCGGGAAGTTAAAGCCTGCCGACCGGGCCAAGAACGGAGGCAAGAAAACAATTAATTAGGCTCGGTCTGGACCTGCCGGCCAGGCACTGGGTGTTTTTTAATGCCCCCGGAGGCTCTGCCTCATTTGGTAGCAACCAAGAAGAAAGATAGCAAACGAAAAGGAAAGGTGGAAAAAGAGACCGATAAGAAAGACTAATTAATAGATTTAAGATACATCTCGCCGGCGGGGATCGGATCGCGCGCCCGAAGATCCTTGGGATAGAACAAATCGGAAGATTGCTACCTTCCGTGGGAAAAACAAACCATCGCGGGAGGGGAGGCGAAGGGGAAAATGAAAAGGCTTACATAAAGTAAATAAGGTAAAACACAAGCAAACCAGGGTGTGACGGGAAGGGACGGGGACCCGATTCGAGTGACTTCATGACTTTATTTTCATCTCGTGGCGATCTTGAAGATGCTCTCGTTTTCAAGGAAACGGGGCGTGAGAGAAAGCGAGAGCCACGATGGAGCCTTGGAAAACAAAAACAAAACCACCAAGAAAAGCTAGACCAAACCGGGGCGGAAGAAAAGCCCGAACAGGAAGTGAAACCGGTGGCTTCGGTGATGGCCGGTTAATTAACTTGTAATTAGTTTACACACCAGCCCGGTCGCTTTTTGTGTCTTGTTTTCGTCGTTTCCTTTCTTGAAGGCCTTTTTTGTGTCGTCGGTGTTAGTTTTGGGGCTTCCAAAGACGATCTTTCTATTCCCGGCGTGGTTTGCGCTTGTCTCTCGTTTTCACGTCTCCGAAGCGGAGAAATACGAACAGGAAGCTCGAAAAACCATCAACGAAACCGAGGATAGCAGAAAAATTGAGAATGAACTACACAAAAAACAACAGTCTATGCTACTATTAACATAATTTCACCGTTTAAATTCTATAATTTAATTAATCTAGCTTCTCCCCTTCCACTGGGCAGCAGTCGATACTCGTGATCGTGAGGTTGATTGTCTGAGGCTTCTCCTGTTTCGCTTTTTCCTTTTTCTTTTCCTCGCGTAGAGCCTCAACTCCCTTCACCTTAAGCGCCATTTTGTGATCGCGTTAAGATCAACGGCGAGTTAGCTCGCGCCCGGCTTAAACCGAGTTGTAGTCGTTTGTTTCTTCCGGGCGACGATTCTTGCCCTTCCCATCCGAGTGCCGCCCTTCACCACCGGTCTTCGCCGGTTGAGTGTGTAATTAGTCATACTGTTTTTCCGCTGCCTCCGGGGTCGCTGCCTGTTCCCGGGAGTGTTTTTGGAATTAAATTTTGACAACCCATTGACGCCATCTTTCGGGGTCCGCGATGGCTCTAAGGCATTTTGCCTCCTACCCCTATTTGTACCCTTCCCCGGTCCACGCCTTTTTACGTAGTTTGGGACATTGGGGTTGCGGAAATTAAGTCATTAGGGAAACAAGCGCGCGATCTAAATGCTGGAAGCTGAATATAAAAACGGACGGGCCACTTCGGTAGCTTTCGGGTTCCGGTACGGGCACCAACTGAAGGAAAGCAACCCCCAAACGCACAATCAAGCTCCGAGGGTCAACTAAAGGTTTAAAGGGGAGGAAGAAGGGGAGACAGTGGAGTGGGTATTTGTGGAGTGCTGCAGGGGTGAAAATTTGATAAGTGTTTTAATTAGCCCGTGTGGCGCCTTTTTGATATATTTTTATGTCAACTGTTGTTCCGTTGGTTAATTTCTGGCAAAGCAGAGGTTAGGAGAGAAAAACAAATGGAAGCGAACTAGGAAAAACACGCAGCCGAAACTCACACACTCCCGTCACAAGTGCCCCGGGCCTGGAATTAATTTGCTCCCCGAACGCGTGAAGGGTTGTACATGTTTGTTTTAGTTTTTGCCTGGTGCTGGGTGGTTTTGTTTTATTGCATAATTTAACATTTGCTTAGGGAAAGTATGTAAAGCATTTCGGGTTGATAAAGTAAAGCTACCCGAACGTGTTTATTCTGGAACAGTTCGGAGGAAAAAGAACGAAGGGTGTGTAAACGCACAATGGTTGTAAATTTGTGGAACTGCTGCCCAAATGTTGTTACATGTGAAATGGTGATGTTCCGAAAAATGGTGCGTTTTGTGTGGAAAACAAAAAAAAGACATGAAGATATGAATCTAATATTTTTATTCATTCATTAATTCACTCATTCATTCATTCGTCCGTCATTACCGCTCGACGGGGATACAAATTAAGAACAGCGTTTATGAAAACGAAAATGATAATCAACGTGTACGGCGCGGAAATAAAAGGTGCATTCCCGGTAGCGAACTCCATTCGTTCCCGTCGTAAATCCGTTAACGGCGAATGGTTCTCCACCAAAAACGGCTTCCAGTCCAGACCCTGGGATGATGATCTCGGGAGGTTCGGTAAGATCATCTCGCTCAATCGAGCTCGAGCCTCGAACGTGGAATGCCACCGCTCACCGGGAGGATGGACGGATGCGGGTAGCCATTTTTCTTTGCACCAGCAGTTTTCTCCGACGGCTGTGAATGTGAAATGAAACTTCAGGCGACATGTCGTGATTATCAGCAATCAGCAACTACCGGATTTCGGTTTGTGCATCGCATGCAATGCGGCGTGTTGCGTTTGCGTCGCACGAAATGCAGTATGAAAACAAAGAAACGGACCAACCGAACCCGCATACCCTCCGCATTCGAAGGTCCCCGGTCTGACACTGGCCGAGGAGGACAACCCGGTAGCTGCGTCCGAGAGCCGTTGACGGGGCCCGAAAATATATCCCTGGCGCGCTGCAGTTGCAGTTGGAAACAAATTAAAACACTTTTACGAGTGCCGTTTTCGCTCATCGCACGCTTGCAGTTGCAGTTGCAAGGAGTGAGAAAAGGAAAAATGCGAGGTGTAAAACGGTGCAAAAGCGAAGGAGACACACGATCCTCGCGAATGATGAGCTCTTCTGGCTGCGAGGCGAGGGTTGCCGACGTCCGATCGCTAATGAGTCTTGAGAGATCGCATAACATCGCCTTGTCGGAGGTGCCTCCAACCTTCTTTCCCCAGTTTTTCTGTCCTTTTCTTTCTCTCTCTCTTGTTTTATTCCCTTGAGGACATGGGCTTTAATCCGCGGCTAATACACGGCGCTGTGCGTTGATCGTTGGTTCTTCTTTCCTCTGCATCTGCTTCTACCTTTTTTTTTGGTGGCATTCGGATGAAATGAGTGTTAATGTAGCAACGGGTTTCCATCGCCCGCCACCTCCCTTTTGGGGCAAATTAGGCCGTTCCCTCCCTTTCCCGTCCAGGCGGAGCCGGTTGGGTAGTGAAAATTACAATAACAAATAAATTAACAACAATACTTTTCCATGTTCGCTTTTATTATAAACAAGTATCAAATTAATGTAATAATAATTTTAAATCACTTCACCAGCCAGAAAGCCGGCATGGCGGCAGCCCGATGGCGTCGACAGGGGATGAATTAGTACCGGAAGAGACGTAAACGGACCTGGAAACAAAAGGGCAGCCCTGGTGGGGAAAGGGAGGAATCGGGGGATTTGATAATAGATTCCCAACACGCGAACCCATCGAGACCCATGGCGTTGGCTTGATGATGTTTGTGTGTTTGTGGGTTTTCCTTCACTCTGTACTTAATCGACTGCTTAGTGACCCCTTACCGCGCGTTTTACGTTTACGCGGAGAGCTTTTTTATTATTTATTGTAATTTCACTTCACTAATTAATATTAATTCCAGTCGAAATCAACAAAAAATCTAGTCGGAGTGGGTTTTTTTTGTTGCCCCACAATCACTCGCTTCCATTTTCGGCCATTTGGATCGCATTTACACTTCCTTATTTGGAAACCAAGAAACCGTTTCTAGTACGGCTCCTTTTCAAGGCAAAGAAAAGGCCCAAGAAAATAAGTTCAATTGCTTCCACCAGTAAGTAAGCGGCCATGCTGTTGGAACGATTAATCGCCGATCACTCACGGGATCAATATTTATCGCGAGGTTTGCTGGCCAAGAAAACACCCGGCCCAACAATAGACACTAATTATGAAGTGTTCGCGTCGCGGGAGAAGGAGGTCCCGGTGGAGGTGGCCAACATGGCAGCGCACTGTCGCTTTCGAACATTTCTATTAACTTCACCCGAAGGTTAACCGAAAGATCGTCCAACTTCGAACGGTGTCTTGCGTCTTCTAAATGCTTTTGTGCCATCGCCATCATCGGATGCATTGGAAAATAATTTACAACGCCATTGTTCTACGCCAACCCGGGAGGTATGCCGCGTGCGGGGAAATGGTTTATGATTTGATTGTGAACGATCCTTGACCGGAAGGTCGGTGGAAAAGGGGATTGCGAACACGTGGGGAAAGGGGGCGGTGAGGTCAATCGATTGAGATTGCAAATTTTCCTCACCGTTTGGCTTTACTTTCTAGCTGCCCGAGGTTTTACGGCGAACAAGACTATTGTTGTTCGTGCTCGATTGTGGTTGTGTTTGTGACGTCGAAGTCCCAACGAATCCTTTCCCTGGACTGCGCGAAAGAAAAGGCTCGCATGGCCGCGCGAGTGGTGGTGTGAGGAAGAATTTGAAATGCAAATCCGAAACGTGGAAACGAGTGATTTCCGCGAACAAATTCCAACCGATCGAAAGGGAAGCAAAAGGTTGGAAAGTTTTTCCCTCGCCTGTGGCCGCCATTCCTCTTTCGGTTACAGTGTACTATGGAATATGATTATAGAAATTTGATCATGTTCTTTGCTGCCCGCCTCCAGAAGTTGACCGGAAGCGTGGAAGTGAAGTCGCTAACGAATGGACTGCGGCTACACCGAGGGGCGGTGAATTGAGGGTGGATTTTCCGACCCGAGCCCACTTTCCGGCCGTTACCGTTCGAGTACGACTTAATTTGTCCACCGGGCAGAAACAACATGCAATACATTCCGGACCCGTTTCGTTCCGTTCTGCGGTTGCTAATTCATCCAATAATTTTGCCATTTTATGTGCGCGTGGTCCGGATCGTCGCCCCGATCCCCCGCGCTTGCATGCCGAACGGGCAAACCGGAAACAAGTTTGGAACACGAACCCGAAAACAAGCCGCATCCGTGTGTTTGTTTAGTTTGGTTTTTTAGTTCGTTTGGTGAGAAGCCTGCATTCTCTGGTTGCAATTCAAATATCGTGACAAAAGTCACCATAAAACGCGACGCCGATGCAAATGCCGCTGTGCGTCGAACCATTCCAAGAATCTTGCACCAATTCGCCGCCATTGCAGCAAACGTAGACAAAATAAGAAGGAGAAAAATGCCAGAGAAAATTGTCAACCGGAGCGAATGACATATTGCATTTTGGCGAGCGGGGTTTTGTGTCAGTTCCGCGAAAATGTTGCGCGTAATTGAGTGGTCGGCGTTGCAGATGCATCGCTTCGGGATCTTCCAGGGGAAGGGGGCAGAAAATGCAATTTTCCTGAAAACAATTAAACACCAGCGAGGATTCCCGTGAAGGGGCCGTGAGGCTTGAGGACTCGGCTGGAGGTGAGCCATAAAATGACAACCATCATTAGGAACGGGCACCCGAAGCCGGGCGCAAATGAGATGAATAAATTTCAATCCATAACGACGCTGGCATGCGTTCCGTTTTGAGACGACCATTAACCCTTACGTGAATAGATGCAATTTTGAGTTATTACTACGTTCGGAGTAGAATGTTTTCCATTCCAATTGGCTTGACTGAATGCTGTTTATGAAGCAATTTCAACGAAATTCATCAAATATAACTTACTTTGACAAAGCACGGTGCACCAAAGGGTTCGCGTGGTTGGCATTTCGAAAAACGACTACCTATGGGTCTCGTGCTCGCACCATTCACGATCGCTAGCGGAACGTCATGTTGCGCCCCAGAGGGCTTCCTCTGGGGCACGAGGATTGCCAACGAACTGGGATGAGCCGGCTCAACGGAACGACGATATTTGCGCGCATCCGACGTTGCTAATGAAGCTGTTAATTTAGATTTGTTTTACGTAACGGCGAATTTGGCGCTCGCGAAAAGGGATTGTTCCGTGCTGAATCGGGCCGGTTGGGGTTTGAGTCTTGCACCATCGTGATGATTAGAAAATTAATTTCCTATCCCTAAGGCCGGGACGGCCTTGTGCTGTTGTTGTGGGTTTCAGGGTTAGGTTCTAATCTCGGCCGGGAAAGCCTCGACCTGGTGGTCGCTTTTCTCACGCAGGTGCCGACCAGAACCGTCGAAACACATTCGATACTGTTTGTTTCTGTATGGTTCGCGGTTTTATCTTGCTCTGCTTTGCTCGCCTTTCGAAACAGTTTCCTTCCATTTCCACCGTTTTGGTGCGAATGGAATTACAAAACTAGCATTTACCGGCCGATAAGAATCTTCCCCCTCCCTACCCGCCCGTACTGTAAATCATCCCTTAATCCAGCTGCGTTTCGGAACAAAATGAAAAACAAAGCATTCCAAACACGCGGCTTCGCGTCTGTGTTCTATTATCGTTTTTGTTCCGTTTTGAGTGATTAAAATTCGGAGCCAAAATGAAATATGTATGCTCGGCTTAATTCGTTTTGTGCTTCCAGTGTTTCTTTTTTTCTCTGTTTCTGCGCTATGTTGAGTGATTTGGACGACTAGCTCCGAAGATAATTTTGGTGGTCTTCTGAAACAATTGTTAAGAAAAGGTGATTAAAAATGTAAATTACAAGTTATGGAAAAACATCGGTATCAGCATGAGTGTTGGGAAGCAAATTATCATTCTAAATTGCTTGAATGATTCATTCTTTCAGTGAAGGATCAAATTGACGTAACGTATTAGGTGGACATTTTTTTTCCATAACCAAATCCAACAATCCCTTGAAAGATAACTTGGCTTAATTTTGTTAACATCGTGCTAGACAAAACCTTCTTTCACGAGCTTGAGCGATTCATGAAATGTGCTCCAGATGGAGATGATCCTCATCATCATCAACATCACCATCACCATCATCAAAAGCCTCCTAATCCTACTTCATCGCCATCAGGGAGGGACACTAATTAATTCCGTAAACTCGCTGACGCTATCGCCGTATCCCATCGTCCGCTCCCATTTATCCCTAGATGTTACGTTTTGTTTTCATTTAGCTTTTCTTCACTTCACTTCTCTTCCGTTTTCGCTTTCTTTCCTCTCAATCTTCGGTTCGCCTGTACGGAACGATAAGAAAAAGAAACCCGACGAAGAACACACGGAAAGGGAAAATTCAATTTATTTGAGCTAAAGAAAACATCCAGCAGCAGGGCTTTCTTCAAGTTCTTCTCTTTTAAAACCGATGCACTCGGAAGCGGAAGTACGGACATTCCGTGGCCAATGACCCGTGAACGGCGGGGAAGTTTTTGGGTGCATAAGGAAAAAGGGGTGCTAGGAATTAATAACTTTATTACTTCCATCGGAAGGGGCGGGTCTAGTTGGTGTTGATTGGGGCACACGCTCAGAATGCAATCAATGCCAATATGCAATGGCCCATCCACATTCCCCCGCCTTTCGTTGTTGGGACCCCCTGTTATTAGGAAGGGAAAGGCCAGCGGGAACCACCATTTTGGCAGATTGACTCCGAAACGGACGCCTCGGATGCTTGGGTGTCGGACCACATGAGTATCAATTGTAGACCGGAACTGGAATTTAAATAAATTAATAACAATCACACACTCTCGCCCTCGGGTGCGTACGGAACCGCATGGAATGGAAATTTATTTCAATCATTTTCTATTTCCCGTGGCCTAGCGCAGCTCACTTTCGAGGAAAGAAGAAAATAAGACCATCGGAGAAGCTGGATGAGACAGTGATAATACGAATTCTCCTATTATTGTCTCCTCAAAAGCGAAAGCCTATTTTATCCGAAATTATGGAAATTCTTTCCACCTTGCAACCTTTCTCCCAAAGTTGGAGTTTCCTGGCGGCCGACACTAATGTTTGAATAATTTGCGCACAACATCCGCGCCATGTTCGACGCCGGCATCGGGAAACGCCGGTCGCCTGCAAGCTCACCGGGTGTACGAAAATTTGCGTGTCAATCGCTAATTTTGGCAATAAATTTTAATCGGCTCCATAATCGCGACCAATTAATAACGCCTTCCTCCGGCCTCGGGCTCGCGTTTTTTCCGATGCTCCGGTGCCGATTAAGATTGAAGCTCAAGAGCGTTGGCCAGAGGCAAAGGGAAAGGTGGACTTCTGGAAGAAAAAGGCACAAACAAATACAAACGAGCCTTTAAGGCAGGCGGGCAAAACGCTACGAGGGACAAGTGCAAAGCGACGATAATTAGTGTGCCTTCTGGTTGCGTTTGCAGCTTGCCCTCCGCTTCCTTTCGCGCTTATCTTATCTTAAACGATACTCCCAGAACACCCGGAGGTCGGGCTGACATGCGGGTGCAGCGGCGCGGATTATCCGGAGCGACAAAACGAAAGGAAAAGCGCCGTCGAATGTAAAAAGCCGTCCGAAAGTGGGCATAAAAGGCACATTTCCATCCATTCGAGAACGGCGGCTACGGGTGAGGTTCCAATACCGGTGGCAGTGGCGCGCAAAATGTGACATTTGCGATAAGGACCCATTGCGTTTGCGTGCGTGCGTGTGTGTGCGTGTGCAAGTCAACAAGGACACCCGGCAAGGAGCTGAGGCGAAATAAATTACGCGCTTATAAATTATATTGAGCCATTAAAATGGTTTATCACAGGTGTAATTGATTTAATTAGTCCATTAACTTTTTAGCCTCCCGACGCAGGCGCCCGGCTTTGTTTCTGCATCCTTTGCCCCCTCGCTCTCCCGTGGTCTGCCTTTCCTTCGCCCCTTTGTGGAGGTGGAGGACTCCAAACGGCGAGGCTCGTGCTACACGGCGCCGATCCGTTCTAGGGCCCGATAGGATCGCATTTATTGCTATCTTAAATCGGTCCACTTGAAGCCATCGGAGATGTTCCTGCCTTTTTTATTGCCTCACGTAAATGTGACGTTGTTCGATTGCGTTGTTGTGCCGGACAAACTTTCGATCCGTCCAACCGGACTCGGGTAATTTCCAATAAACAACGAATCCGCTCGACGGAGGCCGGAGGCTACTGTGGCCGAAGGAAAATTTAATTTGAAATTTAAAATTTCATTTAACACAAACGGGGAACGAATGCGAATACGAGCAGCGCCAGCGTGTTTCTTCTTCGGGCAGGCGTGTTTTGCAAGGCGCGTTTGCGGCCAGTTCAAGCCAATTAGTGGTTGTATGCAAATGGTGGCTAATTAATTGCAAAAATCTTCGTCGCCTTGCCGGGGGACAGTATTAGCTGTCCGAAGGGTTTTTTTTCTCCCCCCGCTCTCTGCTGCACGATGCATTTTGCGTCGTCATTTCCATTTGGGAGCAGAAAAACGGTGGAGTCGGTTCATCTCTTTCGATCAACTATTTCAGTTCCATGGTGTGCCATATGCAAGAGTCATTTTACTCATAAATCTAGTAGTTTGAAGTGTTTTTAAGTTAATGAAAGAAACCCATCTGTTTTAAATCGATTTAGTAACACTGACAAGAAAGCCTATCAAAAACTTCACGGGTTTGCCATAAAAGTGTGATGTTGAGGATCGAAACGACGCTATTTAATTCAATTAAGCCTAAAGTTCTAAGTAGTAGTGTGTCTCTCCCGTGTTGGTACGGTGTTAATTAATCCTTTCTTCACCCGATCGACAGCAGATAACGGGCTGCATTGGGCCCTTAGCCGGAATCCTTTAACAATGTTTCATTTTAATGCCATCCGGCACCCGGGGGTCATGAAACAAAGGCAACCTTAAAAACACTAAATACACGCAACCACATTTTTCCCCTTTTCCACGTTGTTGCGCCTAACGCCGCTTCCCGGAATCCGGGACGAAACCAGATGGGCGACCCTTTTTTGGTGAACCCTTTTTCCGGGGGCGTAAATAAAAGGCACGGACGCCATTCACGGACGCATATGTTCGGGAGCTTTAAGCCTTTTTCTCACTTTTTATGGGCCTCCCGACTGGATCCTGCAGGGCAGCAGCAAAATGTCTCCTAAGCTCCTCGGTTTCATAAACTTTTGTTTCCGAAGCCTAAACGTTTGGGGACATTTTTCTAATCTTATTCTGTGAGTGAGAACCCGGCGGTGGAGGGGAATTTGCGGTTTGGTGACGCATTTTTCCTACCCTAAAGCCTCTCCATTTTGGGCTAGAAAACCCCTGCTCCAGAAAAGGAAGCAGAAGCTAACCTTTCGCCGCGTAAAACAACATCAAATAAACTGGATTAGTTTACGACCGGCAACATACGACGGGCGGTGCGAGGGGAAGGGAGAGTCATTAGGGGGCGTTTTGTTGGCGAGGATTTATTGGCCCAGTTTCCGGGTCCGGTTGGGAATGAAATTTTCGGCCAGGGGTTATCGGCTGGCGTTATCGCGATCGGAGCATCAAACAAAAGAGAAAGCCAAGTTCGATTTATTTTGTTCGACAGAAGGACGATATCCACAAAAGAACGTGGAAGGAATAAATAAACATTTTCTTGAGGCAACCGGAAGTTTTCTCCGGCGGAGATCGCTTTAAACCGACCGGGATTGTGTCGGGTGAAGGTAATGTGGTTTCAATTAGATTCAAATTAAAATGTGCAACATTCGCGATCGGTTAAAAAGCGCTTCACGACGTGCGGTCCCATTTTCCCCCGAAACTGGTGGCGAATTTTCCGACTCACGCGGGAAGAACCAGGGACGAAGATCGCCACATTTAACGCATTCCGATGCGTCTGATTGAGCATTTGGTGGTTTGTTTTTTATTTCACGACATTTGGCTAGCTGTTCGGCAGAATGTTTCGCTTCCCCGCCCGGGTCGATCGGTTGCTTTTGGCCATCTTCCCATTTTGTCCCTTTTTTGCCGCCGTCGACATCAAAAGAAGTGTACGGCCACGTACGCATTCCACACGGTTCTCCCGAGGAGGGTAGCAAGGGGAAGAGGGGCGGGGTGTTTGCCATACCCTTCGCATGTGAAAGGCATTTGATCCGTTGTTTGCAAGCTGATTGTCGCGTTGTACTTTCGGGTGTGTGTTGTGCGTGCCGCCGGCTTCGCTCGGAGGAAAACGCAACGGAAGTTGAAGAAATTTATCGCCGCTCAAGCGAGGAATGTGGGAGGTAGGTCGGGGGGTGGGGGGATCACATCGGGCCGAGATTATCTTATTACCATTTGTCAAACTCACCGCGCCGTCGAGGGATGGATTTGTTGTCGGGCGAGAAGGCGGATTTCGCCTATTCGCAGCATTTCGCGAAACATGTGCCCGACCCAAAGCGTTTCGTTTTCGACGGACGACGAAGGCATTGCGATCATGCCCGGGGGGTACGTGGGGGGAGGTGCAGCGAGGGGTCGGAATTCGTCACGGCATCCATTGCACTGTGAAACGCGCAGCAGCAAATTGATTTGATTGCAGCTAATGAATTGCTCGTTATTTGGTGGTGGAGCTTGAGGGGGTGTGTGTGTGTGTGTGTCGTTGGTGCGGATCGCTGATCAAGCGAACATTAGCAATTTAGATAAGTAATGTCTGACTGACACGGCCGGAGGTGGTGGGTTTTGGGGCGGGATCTGCCAGACATTATGGGGATCAGTTCATCGTTTACCCCTTTTTTTATTCCACCGAGCGTGGGTTTCGTCGCACGAATTAGCTCGCGCCAGATATTTAAACAATTTCTGTGACCGTTTTACTCTTTGGAAAAATTAAAAAGCCACAAAACCCTTGCCGATCGAAAGGATGACAAATAAATTTTGCTTCATTAGCTCCGAGCGAAAGCGCGACTTCGACGAGGCTGTGGGAACGGACCGTGTCATCCGCTTCCGAGAAGGATCAACAGAGATTCCAAAACCATTGACATGGATCGAAGTGTGTGTGTCGATGGGTGTTTACGATCGCGATTAGATCCTCCGTTCGATCGCTCTCAACACCGACGGGGCTAATCGACGCTAATGGAATGCAAATTTCCCATCGCTCGGAACTCGACGCCTTCGATGCAGGGCCGTCGATGCCTTCATCATAAAACTCATCGCGACTGCAACCCGACGCCCTAAGGACGCGCAAGAAAAAGCAAAGACAAAGAAGAAGGAAAAAATACATACAAGAAGACAGAGCTCGCGAATGCAAAAAGAAATCGCATTTGAACCTGAACCCGAACTAATCGATTCGCTCTCTCGTGCAAAACAAATTAGTAAAAGCAAGGTAAGGTTTTCGCGCGCACAAATACACACACACACACAGAAGGAGACAGGCGTTCACACACCACCCTCTTCGTCACCTCACCCCAGCGGGGGTACTTTGTCTCAGGCGTGGTGCCCTTGGAATACCATCACTGCCTTCGTCCACCTCGGCCTTTTTTTATTCCTCTTGTAAGCCTTACGTTGCAATTGCATTGCAAATTGCAACCCAGGTTGTAGAACATCGAAATGGGCACCACCACCACATGCGGGTGCAGCGAGCTTTCGAGCTGCACACAGCACCGTGTGTCGGTAGGAAATTAATTTATTAAACTGCAATTCACACCGTTTGCAGCGGCGAAAGAAAGCAACAACCGGCGGGGCAGGGGCATTGCGCAAAACAGGAGTTAAACGCAGGGAAAAGTCAGCACTTCGAGGGGGCATGGGGCGAGGTGGTGATCAGTGAAACCGTTCCAGTCGAGCGACACCGGGCGGAATGCGCGGAATCGATGTAGTTGGTCGCGATGCGGTTGTGGTTTATATTTCTGTATTTTCTTTCCTCTTCGGCCAACGAAGCGGGCGGAATATTATCAGCACACCGAGCCTCGAGTACGTCTTCTGAGGGGGGAAGTTCAGCGTTTATTTACTGCTTCGCCACCTCCGCACACAAACGGAAACGGGCAAGTAGCGTTCCATAACTTCCGATGCCGGGGCGCAGCCAACCCCGAAACGTGAACCCTCCGGAATGGGCTGGGAATTGTTTTCCGTGGTTCTGTTGGCGCGGAAAACAACATAAAGCATGTCCACCTTCGGTTGCCTATGGTCTCGAACAGAACATAAACACACACACACACTCGTGAGGTTGGACGGGGTGTGGCCTAAAACCGGGAGCCAGCTCGCGGCAATCGTTAACCAGGACGCCCTGTTGTGTGTATGTAGTTCCACCCGGAGGCTTTTCGGGTGGCATATTAGCATTTTGTACCGCCTGAAGCGGAAGCAAAAGGGGCCCGGAAAAGGGGGGCCTGGAGGGGTAGAATGTGACCGATGTTAATTGAAAAATTTACTTGTACCCACAAGTTCCCTTTTCGTTGTACCGAGGCGGTTTCATCGCTTCGGTGTATTTGTTTAGCCTACGTTTCAGGCGCAAGACGAACGCAAGAGTGCTCGCATCCGGTGTGATCGGAAAGGAAAAACAATCGAAGAGGGAAGGGAACCGGTGGTTCCAATGACAACAATACCCTTGCGCCGGCATCAGCCAACAGATGCCGATGGTCCGCGAGATCCTCGCGGTTTGCTTCCGACGACAAAGGCGGGAAGGGAACACACAAATCCGTTCGCCGTTTTCCAAGCGGCGCATCGATCGTCGTCAATTAACGCTGATTGAGGTTATAATTTACTGTGTCACTTACCCGCCGCCACTTGACTGTTTGCGCCTCGCTGCGCCCTCTTGACTCTCTTGAGCTCCGGGCTCGGGCTCGGGCTCGGGCTGTGTTCCTATCAATTAACTTTCCGGGCAAAAGGGTTCCTTCCACGATTTCCTCGCCTCCTCGGGTTAGGGGTATCGATTCCTGGCGCGGCTTCCCCTAATAGTCTATTAGTAACTCGCGCGCAGGTTCGCTCCCGCATTCCCGCCCGGTTCGTTCGTTCTTCTGGCATGCCGCATCGCGTTCGCTTCCGTTCTTTTCGAAGGACGGCTTCTGTTGTCTTATTTTAAAAATAAACATATCGCTGTCACTGCTTGAAGTTGCCGGCATCGGGTACGACTGCACACTGGGGGTATCTGCGGCGGCAAGGAGGTCGAGGCTGACGATGAGGAGGAATTCTTTTCCATCCATCCTCTTTTTGCTCCGCGGGTTCGCTCGCTCGGAAAACCATTCCTAACTAATGAGACTGAATAGCTCCCTGACAAGCGTTTTAGCGCGAGTGCATCTTCTTCGACAAGTCGCGAGTCGACTCCACTTCGGAAACAAATGTCAAACATAACCTCGAAACTCGGTGTTCATAAAAACCGAAAAAATTAAAAATCGTAATAAATCTCCGACCGACGGCCGGGTTCTCCTCCTTCGCTTCGCCTTATGGCGATGGTTTGGGTTTTGGAGTTTTTTGTCCTCCCTCCACTCCTTCCATCTCCCTTTCCCGCGGTAGGAAGTGTTTGAAATTTATTAGTTCGATGATTCCGACGGGTGTCTCGGGCGAGTGCGTGTTTGGTGCTGGGCTGTCTTCAGCGACTTCATTAACTGTCACTTGAAATATTGTAATGTGTCTTTAGGTAGGACACAAGCACATACACACACACACATGTTTCTCACGGCACATTTGGGCGAGGGACCTCGGTGGGAATGATGGACGAGGTGCAATGATGAGAGCACTTTATTTTCGATGAAAGTTGTCGGAGCACATGTTCACAGGGTGCTCCTCCGTACGATGGATGTACAACTGGCACGCGATGGTGTTGTACCACCACGTTCCATCCAGGTGGTCCTAGTGTTCGGTAGGAGTTTTGGGCAAGGGTTCAGTACACCGTTCATCGCACCAACGGTTAACAACGTTAAAACGATGTCTTAGGCGCTAAGGAGTATTTGCTCGCTACATGAAGTGCGCGTTACTAATCGAATGTTTTCGTTTTCTTTCTCCGCTCCATTTGCAGATAACGAACCGCCGCGTATCAAGTGTAACCTCCGGAAGCACAAACCGAACCGGAAGCCCCGCACCCCCTTCACCACCCAGCAGCTCCTGTCGCTCGAGAAGAAGTTCCGCGAGAAGCAGTACCTCAGCATAGCGGAGCGGGCCGAGTTCAGCTCCTCGTTGCGGCTCACCGAGACGCAGGTGAAGATCTGGTTCCAGAACCGCCGGGCGAAGGCGAAGCGGCTGCAGGAGGCCGAACTGGAGAAGATCAAGATGGCGGCGCTGGGACGTGCGCCCGGTGCCCAGCTCTACATGGGCTACTTCCACCCTAGCCTGATGGGGGCGCGATGCACCTCGGATAGATGCACCGGAACCGGGCGGCGATGTCCAGCGGAGCGCCAGCTACCAACCAACCGCAACCTACCAACCAATCAACCATTGTGAATACTAGCATTTAAGTGTCTACTTCGACTAAACGACTGTTGCATACTCCTAGGACCGTAGTAGTACGTTCAGGCTTCAGTGAGAGGTTATTAGGTTTAGGTATTTATTTTAATTGCCCATCCCGAACCTCAGCCCAAGATTCTCCAAGCCCGCTAAGTGCCCTCAGCATTCACCTCCTCTCCTTCCCATTGCCAAAGTAAACACCCTACAACCTGTTCCCCATCCCGTCGCGACGGAAGGTGAGAAGAGTTTAATTTTATTTATTCCCAAACGCTTCCAGGCACCCACGGCACCTTCATAGTCCAACCTCGCAAAGACTCTTGGTCGGGCCGGGGGGCAAATGGTTTCGGTTTTTGTAAATATCAATCAGTCATTTAGTCCCCTTCAGATCGTACGGGGCCAATTTTGGGTGCTTGTGTGTGTGTGTATGGCAAACGCCAAACAAACGTCATCGGCGCGTGAACCAAAGCGCACACTCGAAGCCCAAAAAGTAGGAGGAAAAAAGACGGTTCCACCCATTTGTAAATATTATCTCCCCTCAAAAAACCGAATGGAAAACAAAATACAGGCACACGGCAATCGTGCGAAACGCTTGCGGCCAATTTGCTCCCACCATCACCACCACCGTCCTAGCTTTCCGTTGGGATTGGGAGGTTGGAAAAATCCATCAAGAACCCAGCGAGGAGGTGGAGGCTCCGGTGTGCACTGTTTTAATTTCTTAATTTTTGTAAATATAGCTGCTCGAGGGTGCTGACGAGGCGGGAAGGGAGAAACCATTTCAAATAGAAAAACCCAGCCGAATGCTTCGGTGACGGTAACACTTGCAGAAGTGGCGAAGTGACCACGTTGCCAGCTTTCGAGTGACCAGTGTAAATAGACCAGTGTGCGTTGAGCAGGTATTTGGGGACGGAAGGGTAGGGAAAAGGGGAGCGCGTTAGGAAAGCGTCGTTTTTTCACAAGCGGTGACAGCTTCCTCGCCGTTTCGGGCTTCGCTAATAAGTGGAATGTGCCGGTTCGGGATGAGACCGTCTTTGATGCCTTGTTTGGGCGTCGATCGATGATGGCTGCTCTCGAAACGGCACTCGCCCGATCGCTGCCAAAGTGTGGAGCCGAGGAGTAGGAGCGCAGGGAGCGAAATCACAGACGAGCTGTGGGGAAATGGGGGACGCGTTTAAGTGGAAGGTAAATAAGGTTAATTTTAAGCCCAAAGCTAAACAAACTCAACACAATCGACACAAACTCAAGTGATGGCGTTTGCAAAGAGGGAAAAAAGCATAAAAGAGAAGGAAAAATTGAGAGGCAATACCGTTGGCAAGCAAGCATAGATGGTACAAAGCGTGAAAATGGTCCGAAACTTAAACAGAAAGGCCATCGAATTGTGGGCTCTTGTGTATGCGTGCAGGAAAAACGCTTCGGGCGAGAAGAGAAATTGGAACGCAATCGATTCGTGTTCTTAGTCAGGAGGAAAACAAAGAAAAACACGACATGATTGTGGCAATGGACGGTTAAAACAGGTGGTATTACATAGATCCCTTCCCGAAACCGAAAGCTCCAATAGAAACAATAAGTAAGATTGAGTGGATAATATCATGCGATAAGGAGGTCCGTGGGCGACTAGCAGGAGCGCTAATGTTTAAGATTAGATGCAAATGTGCTGGTGATTTGAAATCTAAGAATAACTCAAAAAGAAAACAAGAAAACAAAACTATATACAATAAACAATTTAAAAAATAATAATACAAAATATGTTGTTTCAATATATGTTTCAGATGTAGATCATATCACATGCAGTGTTTTATTTCACTGCAGTTTTTGATTTAATATTGATTGCCATCAATATAATAAAAAATTGGAGAGGTTATATCCGGAACTCTGGGTCTGGAATAGGGAAATTGAATGCTTTAAAACATTGATGATATTTGGATATCATTTCTATCTTTCGGTTTTACTTTTCAGTATTTTATCAATATGTATTCCTTTTTGATGTTTTTGTGTACACTTAACGTTTATGTTGCTTATTATTCAAGGATGTTTATTTGACCTGAAGGTTAAACTTTTCACCTTATATTTGACTGCCCAATAATATACCTGATTTAGTCGTGTCGGGTCTGAAACTTGATCCCCAAAAGCATCCTTAAGATCAGCTGCATTTTGGCTACTGTGCGGAGTTAATGTCGCTTAATTCGCAACGATTAACCACAATCAACGGATGATTATTCCCCGGCACGTTCACGATTAATGCCAATCTCGGGTTTTCGGGGCGCCGCCGGGCAGCGTCCAGGGCATAAATATCCTTCCAAACCATTATCCGAATCGCCAACCCCTCCGGGAGACCCCGCAGTTCTTGTTCGCCAGCTTCATCGTTCAATCAGCGGTCGATTACGCGAGGGAGGACGGAAATTTGGACGATTGGCGAAAATTCATAAAGAGCAATCGAAAACCCGATCGCGGCCGCATGCCGACCGCGCGATGGTTTCAGTGATTTCGCCACGGGACGCCGTTCTGCGCGTCAGAGTCAATCGCCTCCGGGCCGTGCCGCAAGTGGAAGACCCCCCGGTGATAGTGTTGGGCTCGCTCGGGTACTCCAGAGGGACCCCGGAGCGAATCGGCACGATAAGACGTTACTAATGACATCATGCGAGTCCGTCTGGGGTCCGGTTTTCGTAATCGGACGATTCGTTCCGTCCGTCCCCCTCCAAGGCGGGAATGGGGGAAAGCAGGGGCGGCCGGAACACGATGACCGCGACGGGCGGAGGGCGATTACGATGATGAAATAATAATAATCGAATCAGAAATAATTATGCGCTATAACACTCATCGCATTAATCCGCCGCCATGACTCCATGATTCCATCCTTCGCTCGCTGTCGTGTGTTGCGATGGGTTCACGATGGATGCAACCCCAACAGACGGCCGATGATGGGCTTTCTTGCCCGTCAGCTTATGAATGGTTACCCCTTGTGACTGTTCGCGTTCTCGCCTGTCGTCCGGAAGCAGCCATGGGACGGGATTGATTACGACGGAATAGACACATTCAGGAAGGGATGAGCTAGATTAGTCATAATTTTTAAGAGATGATTTACATTACTATCCTCGACATGAAAATGTTTTACCACATAAATAAATGACATTACTCAGGATAATTTTATTTTCCTTTGATAAACAATGATATCTAGATTATGTATAAAATAAATGTATAAATATTCAGTGCAAATCAAGCTCGAACCACTAAAATGGGAGCGATTGTTTGTAGCAAACGTATGCATATGAGATCGTAAGAAGACGAGATCACATCATATATAAATAAATTATCGCCATCCCCATCCACTGGCCAGATCGATGAGCTCGATAACGGCAATAAAACTGCTGATGAGTCGGGCAAGATCCGGTGCAACAATCTCTGCAAGGCGAAGAGAAAAAAAGGTCACAGAGAAGCAACGTTGCACCCAACATTGACACACCAGGGCAACATTCGGAATGGTGGCGCATATCGCACAAATCGCTCATTTCTCGGAATTAATTAAATCAAATTACTATAGCGTCGTCCCGAGCGATCTTTCGTGCGCGATCTCGCGTCGCTCACGGTGGAGCAAGTGCGTGTAATGGCAATTACGGTTGGCGTAATGAGCAATAAAAACCTCATCTTCACATCTCGTCTCGTGGCGACGTTGAAGCTGATGCCGCTGGCTGGCGACGACGGGTTTCGCAATGGCGATAGGCTGCAATTGCCGAGATGTTTGTTCTGTTCGGACGTCGTGTTCAAGTGCACTTTGGGGGAGCCAGTGTTGAAGAAAAAGGGCTTCCGCCAACAGATGCTAATCGATCGACCCAAATAGAACGGTCAGAAGTGAGAAAGTCCGATCTGGGATGAGCTTATCCGGTGGAAAGATCCTCGAATCGGTACACATTCTTCTTCGTTAATGTTTCCTCAAACGTGCATAGAGGAAGGTATCAGAAAACACGCGTGTATGTTCGCGTGTGTGTGTGAGTATCTTTGGGTTTTAACGATCCACTGATTGGGAGGACAAGATTACGGGAATGGTTTCGAGCCGCGTCGCCGGGAGCTGCGGGATCATTTTTCGGCGTTCGGAAGCCGCCGTCAACGCCGCGATACGATCGTGTCTCGCTCCTCCTTCCTCAGGGACCCGAGAACATAAATGTATCGCTTACCGTATCGTCATTGTCATCACCATCATCGCCATCATCGGAACTGCTGCTCGGAAACGCAGCGCGCAAAGGCCGTCGAGGCCTTTTAATTTGGACAAGTATTTATATAAACAAATTAACCGGACAGATAGAGATAAAAAAGCAAATTAATATCACACAGCGTCGCGCGGGCTCCCATTTGACTGGAGACTTATTTCCATGTTCTTCCCCCGTCGGACTACTGACGGACTGACTGACCGTCCGTTCCCGTTGACAGGGACCCATACCCATTAACGTCTACCCTCCGAGAGCCGTAATGAATGGAGGATTTTGTTTTGTGAATGAATAAATTTTCCACATTCATGTCTACCCGTAGTGTCAGCCATTGTGGGTCATATGTTACTCTGATACCATCCTAATCGGCGCGGTGTGTGATTTCGCAAAGGCTTGGTCCGTTGGTAGTTAAAAAAAAACAAAACAAAAACTATCCTCTCTACATGGACAAACGTAGCTGTTTGCTTTTTTTCATATCACATCCAGGCGCTAGCGGCGGCTCGAGTGAGAAGATCGTTAGCGAAGATTTTATGTCGCCCGAACGGAAGGGAGATCAGGTTTCGTTAGAATTTATGTCAATTATTGCATGCTCCGATGGGAACCGAGTTTTTCGGCTAATCTAAACCAGATTAAAAAGATAGAAACCCATGTGTTGGATATTTTTGGCCAGTTTTTTTTCTATATGGGATATTGAGGCAGGATTTTGGAACCGCATTTTTCCCGTGTTAGTAGTGTTTGTATTTATTTTTTCTATATTTTGAACGTTAAAAATCCCCGTACATACCCAACCTAGTACTTCCGATGAAAAAATCTATTTCTATTGCCTTGTATTGTAATCGAAGTAGAAAAGGGATATTATTCAAATCTACCGATAAACGTTACGATTTCCTATTCCTTTCTTCACTGGCTTTTATGTCTTCATTTGTTTTCCAGATTAAGTATGTATCCGGCTTCCTTCCTAATCAAAGCTGCTTTACGTTCAGAAAACTTTTCCGCCTGAAGCGATGAAAAATTGTCCCCCACGCCGAAAACCCAACTTTTGGGAAACTGTTACAGCCTTTCGGTATCCTTCATCCTAATTAAAATCGCTGAAATTCGTTCACCCACGCTGTACGATTCCAGAAAACAAAGCACCGGACCCGAGTTCGATAAAAATGGCTCCTGGCGCTGGGAGGTAGGCATGTTATCGTGGCAGCTCATTAATTATGCCGCAATTTGTAGCTTTTCCAGGAAGGCTAGTTGGTACGGTGAGTGCAACCTGCAACCACGCGGTCGTCGACGTGTTTCCCCAAAAATGCGCACTGCTAACGACTTCCGTTTGGGAAACCGTTTTCTTTTCATCGAGCCCGGTGGTAATCGCTCATCAGAATTATTGTAATCCACTCCGATCCACCCCTAAACGTTCTAAGGGCAGGGCAGGGAAACTCACATACCGGTGCGGTCCCTAAAACCTAAAACCCCCCCTGAAACGGAGAAACGATTCATCCACTCCCATTACTGTCGAAGCACATCAGCGGCGTTCGGGGCTCGGAATGTTATCAATTTCTCTCCAATCGGCCCATTAATTTCCGCGCTCCGAATTTTACTTCCTATGTCGCGGGAATGGGACCAGAACGCCAAGAAGAGCAGGGGAAGAAGGGATGGGTGCAAGGGACACCGTGCGGCCGTTTTAACGACCTCCATCGCACTGGACGCTTTATCGATGTGAAAACCATTGCCCATAAAGCCGGATCGGAATCGCGTATTCGTATTCAAATCGTGGCCAAACATTGCTCACCCGACAAACAAATTTCCATTTTTGTGTCCATTTTCACGGCGCTCTTGGAAGGTTAGATGGGAGGGTTTTTTCGTTTCCTTTTCCAGTTTGGGGCGTTTTTTTCGCGGTAGGCGAAGATCATCGTTTGCGTGAATGGTTTTACGATCACCGGTTCAAAAATAAAAAAGCACCGGAATGTGCGCCGGGATGGGAAACTGCGCGCAATTGTACCGCGTGGAAGCAATTGTTTAATGGCTTTATTAAAATATTAGGCATTTGAAAAGTGGAGGAGGAAAGCGAGGATCGGAGGGAAAACGGAACGCGAACGGACTTTGTTTCGGATTCCATCCGTGCACTTAGAGCCGAAAGGGCAGCGAAGAGGAACGCTGCACCCGAGCCTCGGTGGTCATGAATACGAAATTTTACGACTTTTGCACGATAATGTCCGTCCATCTGAGTGGATTTTCCTGCCACGGTTTTTCCCGCACGTCCAAAGATTTCCTCTCTCTCTCCCCGGGCGTCAAGGAAGGTAGGAAGGAAGTGTAATAACTTTACCTTTTTGCACCCATCGCAAGACCGAGTAATGGAGGTAATTAGCCTTTGTTTTGCGTCTCGGAGTTTTCCGCGTTTCTGTTCTTGTGTGTGCGCGGGCGCTTGATAACTTCCGGGTTCGCCTCAATACACCCGCAGCGCAAGGAGCCGTTCCGTTTTTGGGGATCGTGAAGATTCGCCGAAGATGTTGCAGCGGTTCGTTGGATTACATTTTAACGTTTGGCGATTACATATTGTTTTCCTCCGGCGTTAATTATCTTCCCTTTTCGACGGCGCTACATTAGCTGCCGTATTATTTTCGGGGCTTTTCGCATTTCCCTGCCATCGCCTGTCGTTTGGAACGAAAGATTTTTATCCTTTTGTTGGTTCGCTCGCTCGTTCAGTTTGGCGCTGATCTAATGGAGGCCTAGATTTTACGACCACGTAACCATTCTCGGCCGAAACCGGTGGTAATGAGATCTTCACAGTCCCGAATGGAAGCTAACGCTGGTGCAGGAAAAACCCGTAGCCTGAGAAAATGCTTAATTGTTATTAATTTACCGGGAAATGTTTGCAAGCTTCCGGCGTCGAAACGAGCTCAAAAATGGAGGATTTCAAAAATCGTTGGAACAAGAGAAGAAGAGACAGCTCAGTTTGGAATCGCCAGAAGCCATTTCCATCCCCAAGCTCCAGTGGCATTTTTCTGGATTCTGTGTTTTTCCCTTCACACGAACGAAACCCTACGCCGATCAATTTAACAACTTAATTACAACTTTACGATCAATCGGCCAGCTACCGAACCGACGTGTTCCATGTCTGATGTAGCCGACGGTTTTTGGGGCGATGTTCGGACGTCGTTTGAATACCACTTCCTTCCCGTACGCCGAAGTCTGTCAGATCCGTGAGTCCGTGAGAAGCTTACGGCTCGGCTTCGGTGGGAATTAATTCACAGATAATTAATTAGACTTCTAATTCTAATCACATCGTGCGTCATAGTTTACTCCGTTCACGATGAAAGGCGCCACTTCTTGTTCGCCTCGCGGGAGCGTTTGTTCCGGTGTTCAATGTCCGGGGTGTGATCCGAAGACATCAGCTTCCCAGCGGGAAGGAAATTCATTTTCGCCAAAAGCTACTCTACGTATGCTTCTAACCTCTCCCAACGATCACGTGGAACCTTTGCAATGATCTCACGCATCGGAACGAGATGATGTTGGACAACTCAACCAGAGGCCGCCTGCCAGCTCTCTTAGTTTTTCTACGTCCCATCTGGAATCTCCTGTCCTGCTATAAACCGTTCCCCGCATACTGTCAGCCGTTAATGATTCATGTTGGAAGTTGTAAGTTGAACGTTTAATTAATTAGTGTTCGGATTTCCCTCCGCGAGTCGAACGAGCTTTGATTTATACTTGCCCGTGTTTCGTCCGACGCAAACAGAACAGACTTCCGGCGTGGTTAGTCTTTTGAAACACCGATGAAGGCTGCGAATAAACTGAGCTAAACGACTCGTGTTTGAATATATCGAACAGTGAAATTAATTATGATTGCTTCCCTGACGAATGTTTCAGATCGCAAACACAGTGTGTAACGGCTTTGATCAAATATGTCTATAAGGGGATTCAGGGATTGCACGTGTTCAGTGCAAAATATCAAAGATCTCTATAGACAAGAAAAGAGGTAGAATTTAGTTTTAACTAGCTGTAGAACAGCTGGGTTTTTCTTAGTTTCATTCAACGTTCTTTAGTCTTTTTTATAAGTTTGAAAAAGGTCCGCAAAAGGAGTCGCAAATGATCGATTGGTCACGTCAATCACTTTTTAATATACCTTACTTTACAATGCACAACTTCATCTTTCATTTAGCTTCAGCTTCAAATCTGTACATTTGGAACAATGCGAAACACAGGATGAATGACTTTAATCTGGTGTGAATTGCACCGACGGATTATGGCTGAGAGTTTCTATTCTTCTAAACCACGGGACCTTAAAAAAGGTCTATCATTAAGCTCGTCCTTGGTGACTCTATCAAAAGCTCATTGTTGATCGTCAAGCGCAAGGATTCCAGAGCAGATGTGTACAGCGATTCTGGATAATCCTCATCCAAAGGACTCTGAACCGTTGTTAAAAAAGGTCAGATTAGGCGCGCTTCTTTTGAAGCGACCTGGAATGACTTTAAAAGCACCGAAAAATAGATGTTTAATTGGCTTTGGATGTCAACGTTGTCCCTTGTCGTGATCGATCGGACGCATTCTGCTGATGACCTTTTACCAAGTGTGAGGGTGCGAAGAGTAGCTTCGAATGACGATGCCTTCTGCAGGCTTCAATCCTAGACGGTATGGGCGTCGCTGCTGTCAACATCGCAAATTGCTGCCAGTCGACCAATCGGCCACCAAGCATCGGGGATGCAATCGGCATCGGTTTCTTCGGTGGAGAAGCGCTTCGAGGTGCGGTATGCAAATATTTGCACACACTACCACCAACACCGCCTACCACACCGCATCTTCGCGGGAGGAATAAATAAACAGTTGCGTTCAAAAATGCAGCAAAACTTTTGAGCGACTCGAAGCACGGAGAGACCCCATTGGAATGGATCATCGTATCGAAAGGATTTACTGTTGAGTTTTACGTAAAGCCACTGGCTTGGAGGAACGGACACTGCCGGTTGGCGGACAGGCATTGGGGGTGAATGTTCGCCGGAGGGAAATGCAAAGAGAAAAGAGTTGAATAATTTCGCTGTTCGGATCGGATCGGGCCGTTCGGTTGGGACGGTAATGGCAGAAAAACAGCACTTAAGCCGATGGTGGCAGTTAATAATGGGTGGACGGGTCGTGCCGAGGAGGGTGGGGGGTGAAGCATAATGCTGGGACATGGCAGGGTAAGGAGGGGTTAAGTTTGCACGACGGAATGGATACCCGATGGTCCAATCCAAGCGTGGTGCCCGTTACCCCGACTAATAAAGACATTTAACGAGCATTTTTGCCCCCTCACGCCGTTTGCAATCGGGCACTTTTTGGTTTTCTGTTTCCTTCCAGTCAACCTATTCCGTAACATATCACATTGGTGCCAAGCAAGTGTGTTGGAAGGTCAAATAAACGAGGTTTAGAAATTAGTGTTCAAATTGAAAGGTGTTAAATGGAGAAAATGTTTCATTCAACAACTTTCTTCTTGAACAGAAATTCTAATAATTTTTATTTATAAAAAGAATATAATTGCTGCATTTATTGTACATTCATAAAATTCCAATTCACTCTGTTCAACGTAACCTCTAAGCCTCCAAATTATCCAAACTGTTGCTCGCGTTCTGGCTCATTGTGTTTCGTGCACATTGTTGTGCTCTTGTTTTCGCTTCATTTTTCCTGATGGGTGGAACCAATATAACTCTTTCGCTTTTCCCTTGTTTCTCGTTCAACTCCCACCACCCAATCGTCACCCAATCCCGGGAGGGTGGGATGGAAATTTGAGCAAATCGTGAAATCGCGCCACCGCTCCCCATTAGCCGAAAAAAGGGGCAAAAATTGAAACACAAATCGGTTAATGGTCGTCGTCGTCGTTGCTGGCACGATCTAACTCCATCCCACAGGGGACTGAGAGAGAGAAAGAGTGGGAAAAGGTGTCACATGGTGTTGAAAGGGGGAGGGGGGGAGGCGCAAGGTTTTCTTCCTTCGGCCCGAGGAAATATTGGCAGGAAAAGCTGACGAGCCGAAAGCGCGGGAATAAACATTTAATTGCATTGTTTTCTCCATCCCCGTGGCCAACAGGAGCGACCGACGGTAGTTGGACGGTACGGAGCGGGTTAGTGGTACCAGTGGGTTGCAGACCACCTCACACCCTTCCTTTTCCCCCGCCTGGTGCACGAGCAATGGACGATCGAAGTCGTGGCCGAGGCCGGTGTTCGCGTCGATCGTCGCGGGGCGAAAATAAAATGAAATGAAAATAAAAGATGGGGAAAAATATTACGCCAACCAAGGGGAGTGCCGATAAACGAGCAAATTACGTGTCCACTTAGGCACCCAATTACCGGTCGAAGGGAAGGCAACCCGGGCGTGCTTTGTGGAGCACGGCGCGAGGAGTTTCGTTAGGACGGAGGCGGCGAGAAACCGTACCAATTGATAATCCGCTCATTATCGAATTAATGTCGATAGACACAGTTTGAGCGGTGGTTTAGGGAAGAGAAGGGCGGGGGAGCCCGGTATGGCCTGTTAAATGTCCGACAAACTTGATTGGATGTTGAACGATTTGGCGTGGTTGCTTTCTTCAGGCAACGCATAAAGTTTAATGCTGCTCGCAGGAACTTAGCTGTGAGCATGTAAAAGGGTTAATTTGCGACACGACAAAATATTCACCAGATGAAATCAGCTGTAATTAATAGACTTAGGTTGTGTGAACACGATGTGTTGATATGTGTTAAAACTGTTTCGTAACAATAAACTGGATGCGAGATAATCGATGTTTGCAAAGTGTAGAAAAATGTTTGGATTTAAAATTGAATAGCAAATAGGTTTGAAATATTTTATTTAATATATCTAATTGTATATCTAAGACATCCATGGCAAACATATTTACTTACCAATAGAGGATAGAAATAGATGACGAGCAGTTTGTAACATTGGAAAGAAGTCAACTCCCTTGAACGTCGTAAAAATACCCGAACCAAGCGATCGAACCAGCTCGGACGTGTCGGAATGGCCGGAAGCTATCTGTTTGATAGTCGAAGAAAAATTAACTTCCAACCAGTCACTATGGGTCGAACGGAGAAAAACATGAGAGAAAATAAAAACCACCCCCGAGCATAAATTGCTTTCCTCCTTCCTACCCCACAGTGGGTCGACCGACGCTATTCGCCATTAAAAAAAGGACAATTGGGGAGCATCTCGCTGGGCCTCGTTGGGAAGGGGACACGAAAAGGTCACCACTTCGATTACGGTTCTACGTCCGTCCGCCGGATGGACGTCCGTTCGGTGCGAGGCGAGAAAACTGGCACCGTAGAAAGGATACCGGAATATGACAGCACCAGAAACCGGAGATGAAATTTACGAAAAACCTCCGCCCTTTCCCAACTCCAGCGCCATTTTCCTCCTTCCGGTCCTGTGTCACTCCTTCTGAAGCTCATTTGAAAGAGATCCTTTTTCGCCATACTTATCTCCAGTCACTCCTCAGCGGTGTATGCTGGAGGGCTGCTCAACACCACTACAGAGGGGACTACCCGGCAAAAAGGACGAACAATCACGGTCCGAGAACCGAGGCGACCAACAACAAAATCAATAAACTTAAATTTTCTGCAAATTTCCAAATTGGACATATTGATATTACATATTTATTGGTGTCGCTTCGTTTGTTGGTGGTTTTTGTCCCTGCTCGCACACAACCAAGCGACTGTTCGCCTTTCCGTTCAGTATGAGTTGGTATAAGTGAAGGTTTTCCCTGGCCGGTTTTCGAGGGTTCTTGGGGGAGGATGCAAGAGGAGGAGAGATTTTATATACTCACCAGAGAAAACACTTCTTCGTGGAGTCCTTCAGCCTCAGTTCCCTTCGGGCGACGTTCACTGTCCGCTTGTGATGGTGCAGTGTACAGAATCCTTCGAATCGCGCAGAATCGCTATCACAGTCCGTCGGAAAAGCGAATGTTTGCATTGCCAACAGACTGGCTCGGTCGGAAAATGCGCAGACGCGTGCATTGGAACTTTATGCATTGGAGAATGGAGGAGAGTCTACCAACATCAGTTCACGCTTTAGAAGCCATGTTTTCCAGAAGGATTTGTACATAAACTCCCACCAACTCCTCTTTTGCTATGATCTCTTTCTCTCACTACCTTTTCTTATCATCTCTGTTCTGTCGTTTGTGGAAATGCTTGTAGCCATCCCCGTTAGTTCGTCACATGGCTCTTGGTGTGTTTGTGTGCAGCACAAGTATCCTTCGTGTTGGTGCAAGGGACAACATGCAGTAATCGAAGAAGTCGCCTTCCGGAGGAACAACCGCACGGAGGAGCAACCTGCAATCAGAGAAGACACGGTCGGAGCGTTTAGCATCGGTGGTTACAATTTCTCAGACATGGCTTGTTGAAATATTATGCAAATTAAGTAATTAAAGTGTTCCCCTTCTCCCGTTGCGCGGCGCGGGGTTGTTTCATGGGCAGCATTTTTGGCCCTTGGCCTTGCTCCGGGTGAGACAGAAATCTCTGGAGTGAAGGGAACAATGGTTGGCTGGAGCAGTCGTTCGAGCTGGAGGACATTTATAATTGGGGCTATTTACTGGAAAACAAATTAATTATATAAGGCCTTGGGGTGGTGAAGACACAAGATATTCTTCACTTTTGGAAGAGGACGAGATTTTTCGTACAGGTTTTGCTTTATTTTCCTCCCACAATAACGTTTAAACATTGAAAATTGCTTCAGTAATCGAATAAAACAAAGAATAAAATTTTGAACGAATAACAATCTTATCCAAAACATAGCACTAAATATTTATTTCAAAAGGTTTCATATCATTGCTCACAGTAATTTAGTTGTAAAGTTCACTGAGTTAGCCAATCTTCTACCAACTAAAGCACGAGTTATCTCTCACGAGGCCAATAAATAATGATAACTTTCCGATAGCCTCTCTTAAGTGCTCCAATTCGGTCTTTCCTTTGCATCCGTTGGAAAGCCTTGCAAGGACTCGCTTTGCGCTCCACCCTGTATCCACCCATTTGGGCCGCCGGAATAATCTCAAAATCTTCATTCTTCGCAGTTTCATACACTCCTCTTGCGAACGTTCCAGAGAGTTCCAGGATAAACATGGCTGTGAGCAAGGCGTTTTAATTGCTGCTTAAACGGTTTTTATTCCCTGCTTAGTTATCAATATTTTGATGTCTTAATTAGTTGTTTCATTACTCGCCGTGGCTTCGCTACCGTCGCGCCATCGTCCTGTGCCTGGTTGGGGCCGGGTCGGGATAAATCGTCCGACCGTTTTGGGTCGGTTCGCCCGGGAGGATTAAGACCATTATCGTCCGTTTTACGATTGCGCCCGCTTCGTGCGTCCACTCCCGGAGAACCCATTCAGGTCTGGAATGATCTGTATAGGCTTCGCGTACGTTTGCTACACTGAAGGTGCAACAATTCTCCGTCGGTCATTCTGCTCTGTACGAATGAAAATTTTCTTTTCATCTTTTATCGTTTTTTACGCACTGTTTTATTATTTGCTTGTCCTTTTTGCATTCACTTCATTCATGTTAAATGTAGTTTCATATTCGCAATTTTCTAGTAGTTCTTTGCAATACCTTTTTCTAACAATACCAAAAACTAGTGAACAAAGTAAAGTACATGAAATCCACTAACTTCCGCGTGGAAATGTTTGGGTTGTATTTGTAGCCGGCACTTCCTATCTCTATTTGGTTTCAGGGTTGATTCTTTTTCCACCGTGCCTTGAAAAAGGTAGCCTTGATTAGATTCTGAAGGCAGTTTTCCGATGTTCTGCTGGCACTCCAACGTAAAAACAAAAAATACTCCCCAACATTAACAATGGAAATGAAAATTGGCTGAAGACTCGCGGTTATATGGGCTCGCCTTCCAGGGAAGTCGTAAAGGTGTTTTCGTGTTTTCTGGGCACGGTTTTATGTTCCGAACCGCTCCGGCAGTTTCGGATCGTTTTCCTTGGGGTTTTTTCTTCCAAGCCACCCTTCGTGCGGACGCTTGTGTTGGTGAGTATGTAGTTTAACGTTCACCGGTCCGGATTTGCGGGGCGAGCAAACAGCGGGACGCGGAATCCACCAACTGAGCATTATGTTGAGATTGTTTCCCGTAATTGAGATGTTCGCCGAATGGCTTCGACGGGTTTCGGCGCTCGCCGTCTCATGCCGCACCCGCCGGAGGTCTTTATCCTTATCTCTCCCCCGTTCTGTTCTGGTGGTGGTTGTATATCATAATGAGATCGACTCCGATGCCGCCCTTGGGATGGACCGCCTGAACCGGGCGCCTTTTTGGCTCAAATGCTCCAATCTTCGTATGCGCGAGCGACCGGATAGTAAAACTCATTTACATTGGCGGTTGTCTTATGTCGAGGACAAATCGGAGGCGAACATGGCCAGGCCGGCCCGAAAGGTTGCATAAACTTTTCGATGTTCACGTTTTCCGTTCGATTATCTTGCGGACGACGGTTTGGGATTATGGCTTTGCGGCACCGCGTTTGAATCGAAACAACACGGCAGGAAACACGACGTGAGAACACGTTGTTCGCTCGTTGTTGGTAAGATTTTTATTGCTTTGCAATGTCACCACTGGCTTTGATTAGGTGGAATTATAATGACTAGAAAATAACGGTGAAGTGATAATAAAAACACAAAATTAGAAAGGCAATAAAATGAATTGCCGACGGTTTGAAATCGAAACAAAATGCGGTTAACAAAACAAATTAAATAATATCCCACACCTCGGAGGCCGAATCAGCAGACTTCACGCCAGCCTCAAGTGCAAATAAGCGAACTTCCGGCCATCCAAGCAACATTGACTTCCGATTGGTCTCAAAAACGATTACATCCTGAAGGATGGGGGAAAATTCAAAGAAAAGCCGGGTCCACCGGGACCGGTTGGTGTCAAAGCGATAAACTCTGGCAGAAAAATATGATTATTCGTTCGAGCTCATTTCCGTCGGGTAGTGCGGGATGATAAAGTCATTTTTCCGTCATTTTTCCGTCCCACCCTTGCTGGCTGCCCTTTTCCACCCGAACGCCTACTTGATTTCAAGTTATTCGCAAAAGGGCGTCTTGCTGCTTTTCGGGATTTTTTTCCTCCAGTTGCTGGTTTTTCTCGCTGTCGCTTTTATTGTCTCTCCCTCTCTTCAGCTGGTTGCTCCAGGCAGCCGTCCAAGGTCTAGGGATGATCTGTTGACTGCATCGTGGGCGCAAAAACCGGGACGTGCGACCAGAAGCAACCCCCGAATAATTTCCCTCTTAAACTTATTATGCCAGCATGGTAGATAATGCTATTCATCGCTCATTTCTCCGGACCTCCGGCGTCTCGGCCTCGAGCCGTCGCCCGTTCTTATCTGCCATTTTCTTCACGTAACGCAAAAAGGGGATTCCTTCCGGGGGGCGAGCGGCAAGGACTTGTTCCCTGCTGCGGCGCGCTTCCTTCCTAACGGGAGCCAAAGTTTTATTGTTATTTAAGATGGCAATAATAGCGCAGCACACCCCCGCACAGCATCCGCCCGTGGCCACCCCAAGGAATGGTTTGATTGTGTGCATTAGGGTAGGAAAAACGAGAGATATAAAGTGACAGGGAGAGAGAAAGAGAGACACACCGAGATTCTTATGACAAAGAAGGTGCTGGAGCTTGTTTGTCAGCGCGGTATTTGCCGCTCTCCATCAAGCGAAACCGCACAAATACAAATGCACGGTGCAGGCATTTTCCAGCAAAGAACTAATCTCCACGCGTCCCCAGGACCCCCGAACCGCAGTCGCGAAGCGGAGGCGTTTGGGAAACAGTACCAAGCGGGGAAAATAATGGCCATCGCGATAGTAGAGAAGACCATGCCTTGGAGAGAGCGAGAGGAAGAAAATGGAATTGAGATGGATGAGGTGAGAAAATCTCGGGCAGGACGAACGGTTGCATCCACGCTGACAAGAAAATTTCGTTCCGATCGACTTAATTCCTTTCAGCGACCATATCTTCCCGGATTGCTTCCTCCGTGGGTGGATATCCAGCCTCTTTTTCTATTTTCCACGAGTGGTGGTGGAAAAACAACGCGAACAAAAGAGAAAGCTAGAACGGGATAGGATGCCCTCTTGCTTCTGATGAATTATGCACGATAAAGTGAAATATAATTTCCTCTTTGTATTTTTCACGTTTTGTAATTAATTTTGCATTGTTGAGATGAAAATCGGTTCGGTTTTTCTCTTCCCCAGCATTGAAGAAAAAGTTTACCAGTGGGACAGTGAGTCCAAAATTATTTCCATTATTCCTCGTAAAATACAAAAAATGCTGAAAGGTGGTACACGTTGTTAAAGTGATAACCTTAATATAATTTTCTTTTCTATTGCTTTTCATTGGCCAAGCTTCAATAAAAAAAATCCCTTATAGAGAATTCAATCAGGTGCTTTCAAAATGGAACGTACTGTAATGGGAAATTGTTCGATGCTAACGAGGGTGACAATTTTATGATTGCAAAAACATCCCCCCCTCGCTAACCCTCCTTCCACCACCATTCCTCCCGGATCGTATTGTTTGTCATTCCCCATCCTAGCATTTATTTCTCATCTCCATTTCTGCAAATCCGCTGAATCGTTTGATGGGGATTGTATTTTCCAGTCGGTGGCTGGCGAAAAGGTGTCGCTTTTCCAATAATGGAGAAAAACTTTTCCGACCACCACCCCCTTCAACTCCTCGACGGTATTGTTCGACTCCCACGCTTCGGCCGACTGACATCGAGCAGTAAATAACAATAGAAATCCAATAAATAAATATTAATTAAACTTTTTCCTCACCCTTGCGCCAACCCAGCGTTTCGTCGCTCGTTGCAGGATGTGGAAGATGGAGCTGGTGGTGCAGGTGGTGGCGCGGTTTATTAGCACTCCCGTCCATAAAACCGACTCGACCGAATGAAGAATGGAGCCACAAAAACAATGAAAAACTCATTTACAAACACTCGCCCGGATTCGGTTGACGGGAGGAAAAACCGTTCGGTTGGTGTGGTTTGCTGGCTTTTGCTGGGATAAATCGTGTACCGTTGGGCAGCTTCTTGCACTGGTTGACCGTTGTTCATGGGGGGACTGCAGGATCGAACTAGAATGAATGGGGGAAACGATGGTTTTATTTTTGCATTCGAAGCATTTCTTTTGTTTTTGCACCCTGAGCGCATACCATCGTAGGATGTGGAGCGAGGAGAAGGAAGGGGTGCAAGGAGCGGTGGCTTAGGAAATGTCCAACTGTCACCGTCAATGGTGGCCCATCCGTTATTTTGTCCTCGCAAACAAACCTGGGCGCCCATTTCCGTTGCATTCCGTTGCGTTTCTTGTTCATACGATTACGTTTCTTGTTTCCGGGAACGGCAGCAAGGAATGTGATTGCATTTTGCATAATCCAAAACAAACGATGCGATTTTATAATGTGTTAAATAATTCCATGGAACTACTTCCAGAAAAATTTTAAAAAATTAAAATATCAAATGTTAGTAGATGAGATTGTGGAGTTCGTATGACAAACCCTTATATTACATTTAATGTGACACAATAAAATGAAGATGAAATAAGTACTGTATTTCCCAACAATCAAATAGAAAAATACTGGCGCATTTGATGAAAGACACCCAGTGTGCATCAGGGGATAGGGGATGGACATAAAAATGCAACAAACAATTCTCGCTCGACGACACAGTTCCATCATCATGAAAAACAGCCCCAGGAAATGGCGGGAATGCGGACGCTACGTACGTTGACAGGTGTCTCGTCCAATCGAGTCCGCTCGAATCACCGGCAAAACAACAACATATTGGCTATTTAATTGTTTTGCAGTTGCAATCGCGTCGTTGTTCCCTCGCCACCATCGCCATTGTGTTTGGTCGCGTTTTTGTTTTGTGTTTGTCACGTAACTTTTCCCGCCGCTTCTGCGTTGGAGTCGGGGATGATATTTTTTACACCCTTCATACAGTAAATAGTTTGCAGACGGTCGGGATAGTTGTGTGTGTGTGTGTGTGTGTGGTGTAGATGGATGAAATTCAATTAAACATTTATTGATTGCAAACAACTTTGTTATAGATTTATGTCCATATCAATGGTCAATGTTTTGTCGTGGTGTCTGTTGCCGACGAGATGGGCGTTGGAAGATTGCGTGATGATTGAACTGTAGATTAATTAACTCGTCTCTCTTTGTGGGAAGTACCAGTACATTAGATTAAATTACGTTTTAAATATATTGCAGGCGATGGTAAAGCTAATTGGTTTCGAGTAACACGGGTTTTGATTGAGTTTGATTTAGATTGCAGATGGACGTGCTGGATTCTGTAAAAAAGATTCCTTTCTAGCGTGCTAAGTGTATTAATATGTTTTAGTAAATTTACCAATTGTTTAGAAGCTTTTATGCCCTTTTTTATATTATTTATTTTTTATTATTCGTTGACAGAAATAAACCCTTACCCTCTTGCTCAACAAAGAATCTGTTATGATCGAAAACATATTGTGAATTCACCCTCCTCGGTGGGTTAGCAGCTCAGTTTCTCTCCCTCGTTCGTTTTCTTCTCTCTTAAAAAAGTTGCGTGTTTGACGAACACAGTTGATGTAACCCCGTTTGTGAACTAGCTTTCGAGAAAGCCTGCGGTTTGGCATTGGCGTGGAAAATTGTTGGCAGAAAATCATCATCCGCTCCGACGCGAACGAGAAGTGGTTAAACTTAAGTCACAGCGGGATACGGAAAGCCATTCCGGTCGCCCTAGTTCTCTTTTCTCGCTGCAGTCTCCCATAACCATCGGCAGTTGATGGAGATTCTTCAACGGTCGGTCGTTGTCGTTTGGCTTGTTTTTCGTCCGGTGCCAGGAAGTCATGTGTGCAAGTGAGCAACGGCATTAGAGGCACAAATCTGGGGCTACCCAGCAGGCGAAGGGATATTACACTTTTATTTTTATTACACATTTGCCCGCCAGAAGGGGGCGCTAAGCGAAGATTACGAATCGGATGTCCTGGCGCGTGGCATGAATATTTGCATCGCCTCGGACGGGGGTGTGGTTAGTTTGTTCCCGCTCTCCCTGCCCAAAAATTGCGGTTTTCCTTACCCTCTCGTTCAGCGCAATCAGCACAAAAGAATTTCCCAATGCCAGGGTTTAGCCCCCGGGTTGACGACAAGCGGCGCAAACAGATTGAATATTAAAATTGTGTGAAATTAGGTAAGCGACAGCGAATGGAAATGACGACGGAAAACAACGACGGAACGAAACACGTGAGCACGGCGCGCGCCTCGAGGAGCCAATGCCGGAAAGGAAGGGAAATTATGAGAACGATGGGTCGTTTGAAAAAAGTACCCCCGGAAAATCTCGTTAATGCGGTGTAATCCTTATTAATGTGAACTGGGCGAAGGAAGCATGCGTGTCATTTACATTTATATTAAAATTTTGTCAACAATTGATAGGAAGCATATTTTGTGGCTCACTTCTGCTTAAGATTCTGTCACATTTTACTTCTCTTGGGCGTAAGGAAAATGGTTGGGGTAAATTGAAACATGATGAAAGATGGGAGTTAATAAGCAACCAGCGTTGGATGGATGGTAAATGATAAACTGAACCAAATTGCACCAATTTAAGCACAATAATACTTGTTCCGTGTAACATTCGAACTTTGCAAAATTATTCTATCACAATCCTGAAGTCATTAAATTAAACATGTCATAAAAAAGATTCGATTTGGTTTACAAAAAGGAAGTCCCCAACCATCCCGGTGTCTGTTCCAAACGAGAAATAAACTGAACGGTTTTTAATCGAAGTGTTTAAGGAACCATAAATCAAAAGTTTTAATCGACCAGAAACAGATTTGTGCTTCATTCGCCTTCAACCAAACCCATTGAACCTTCCGAGATGATCGGCCGAATCAAGAATCCTATTTCCGGGAGAATGCGAACCGTTTGCTGGCGTGTTTCTGGAGGATCGTAAAATTGCCATAAAAATATAACCTAACTTTCATGACGCCGGCAGCGATGATGATGTGGCAGAGTCTCGAGTCCGAGGGAATCGCAAAAGTTGCTTACTTGGAAAATAGAGACACATCACCGTGATCCTTCAGCCCACATCACATTCCTCTCCCTCGACTTCTCTCCGCCCCGCTGGCCTCAACGACGAACGGTTGCCATTTCTTTTTCGCCTACCCTCCCTCGCCGCCGACCGAAAAAGCGCCTTCTCCCGGAGCGTGCATGTGTAAAGACCCTTGCATAATCTCGAATATCAAATATCCGGTTATTCGTTCGCCGATGGATGGCCATCCGACGCTGCAGCGGCCGAGTTGGACGAACGGTGGGATAAAGTGTTGCCCCGTGCTGGACAAGATTTTCGAAGCCAAAACAGTTCCACACACATTTAAGTAATTTTATGCGTCCACAAGTTACCTCCATTTCTTTTCAGTTAAGTGTAGCGAAGATCGAAGAAAATCCCTCACAACAAACCGGATTGATGCTTGAGGCACGTCCCATAATCCGTTAGTCATATCATATTTCCCGTCGCTCGATTCTCCATGGAAAAAACCCACCCCGTGTCGACACTTCCGGACCGGGCGTTTGGGTTACACTAAGCGAGTCACTTTTCCTTGGTATCCGCTTTTCACATCTCATAAATTTTCACTTGTAATAAAACTGTAATAAATAATAAAATATAAGGCAGCACCACGTGCTGACATCGGGGACGAGTCATGATACAGTCGGCGGCGTCGTCCTTTGCGACATTCATCCCCCTAGTGGGCTTCGGGGTGGGTTTTTTGGGGTACCGTATATTTGCGAAAAACCACATCAATCTCCTGTTTCCCTGCGGCATGTCACTCCACCGCGCCACCGGGAGCAGGTCCTTTTCCCTATTTAGTACGCTTTATCTTCACAGCCGACGTTGCGATAGGATGTTGCACTTTGTGTGCACGGACGTGAGTTTTCCATGCACCCAACCTCGTTGGGGTGATACGGAACAAAACGCTCCCGGGAGCGCACACCATTCGTCGAAGATCGTTACCGGTCTGAGATTAATATTCCCCTCACTCTGCGCCGTGCGTGGATCAAAATGGCGCCGATAGGGGGGAGGGTGTTTTTCGGGGGCGATAAAAACGTCCTCGAGCGGCACCATCATTTTTCCACCATTTTCCACGATGCGGAAGAACGGGGGGGAAAGTACATTCGGGTGGCACTAATTTAGCGTGCAACTGATTAGCATGCATTCCATCGTTTCCTTCGCGACCGTTTGAAACTCCCGGACGAATGGAAACTAAACGACCGCGCAGAAAATGAAGATAGATAAAGTATTTTGGCCTCGGGTGGGCCACTAACACCGGACACCGGACCTTCCCGGTGAAACCTTTGGCCCGCATGGTGTTGTGGCCGTTTTTGGAGTGCGTACGGTTCACGCCACTATCGTGGGCACGCCACGGTGGACAGTTTTACTGCAGCATAATTGGATGTTTAACTTTATGGGCTCTGTTTGGCCCGAGTGGACCACGTTTATCGGTATCAGCATGAGCGTCCTTGCCCACTTCCAGCGGGAAGGAAACTTCGCATGAACCGTTGGACGGAATGGCTTCGGTCGAACAAACCTGGCGTGGTTCCTGTGCAGAACGATTAGAAAATACGACGCGGTTTATCGTTCCTCGGACCGCTCGCGATGCTCGGCCGGGCTTTGGGCAAGGAACGCATTTTGATAGCTCGACTGGGGATTATTTGTTCTATGGTCTTTAGAGTGGAGGAGCATTAGGACAGAATACAGGGGGTCATACGCATTCCGGCATGCCAGCGATAGAATGTTGTAGTTTGGTAGGAAAACAGATATAATCGTGGAACGTGAAGTTGACCAACGGAAAAGCGTAGCTCATGGCGTGTCGGTGGAAAATAATGTTTCTAAACTGAACAATGTACACCGCGATAGAATTTCCGACGACCACGAACGAATAATGTGCTTCTATTAGAATGATGATTGATTTTTCGCTTGGGTTATTACTAGGAGAAAATTGTTGTTTACATTTTATAGAAATTACTTTGTTCGTCGGTTTCTTAAATTATGTAAACGATTCTGAAAAACTTGTATAGCTCTGGGCTCATTTAACAAATCATAATTCTATAATGAGGTTATATTGCTCGCTCAGTAAAACTACAAAAACAAACACCAATAATACCCAAAAAGTAAAGTTTTCGTATTTTCCGCACACTGGGAAAGGTAAACAAATACTGCCATTTACTTTATTGTTTTATTCCCACGATGCAATCGCTGGCCCGTGAAAGGGATTTTGTCGTCAAAAAGTCAAGTTTGGGTCCTCCGTAAAACCCTGAAAGATCCTCTCGACGGCTGCCGGCCGTCATCGTTAATCCGACGGCCACCACTACTCACCAGCGGCTTTCCGTTGTAATTGCCCGTCGATCGTTGGAAGAGGTGAGGGTGCGCGATGAAAGAATAGGAAAAAATAAGAATGCAATCCCGAAAAAGATAATTGAAACAGTCCGCCCGAGCACGAGCGGTCGGAAAAGTGCCGGGAAAAAATAGCGAAAGCCATTGTAGGAGAGCGTATCATCGAAGCAATCATAAATATCGAATTTCCATGAGAAAGTCAACACGGGCGGGCATCATCGAAAGCGCCGCCAGCGGTAATCTCCTTCACGCACCACCACCACCACCAGAACTCCAGAACCCTGTTTGGCCCATGTTGAGCCTTTGTCGGAACACTAAATCGTTTGTCAAATATTGGGATAAGGAATTAAGGGACGCGAACGGGCGCCGAGGTCGAAACCGGAAACTTCCGGTTGGCGGAATGAACGGCGAAACATAATCCGTTTAGGAAATCTGAGGGTCGCTCAATTACAACGGCCTTCGTTTCGGGCAGGGAAAACTGTGTGCTCAAGTGAGGCTGTGCGTTTAGTTTTGCGAGTTCAAAGAGAAAGACAGTGTGATTGCTGGTAGCACCTTGGAATGCTGGGAAGAATCGAGCCTGAATAGAGCTAATTATGATTGATCTTAGATTAGTTCGAACGCCGTTGACGTATGCTTCATACGGCGGGCCCTTTTTTGACACCGAATCATTGAAAAAGGGTTGCCAGAGGAGGCTTCCTGCATGGGCTGGAGACCGCCGTCAACACGTAGCGCATTCTTAAGCACATTGGCATTCCTAGGAGTGTACAAGGTCGGCATGCACGATTCCGGAAGGCTTCGGGTAGCATAACACCAACTCCAAATGAAGTTGTTTTCCATCGTTTCAACAAACCGGGTGCTCCCCGACTCTGGTCGTGTAATGTTGGGGATTGTTGCATTTTTGCCCCTCAAACTTCACTTCGTTGCCTTGTTCGCATGTCGCAGCCTCCAGAGGGACGTGGAGTCGTGGTTGTCGGAAGAATGGGTGGTGGGTGCAAGAATTGTAGTCGCTTTGTTCGACCCGGTGCACGCCCGTACTGTCAAATGAAGAAATGGCATTTTAATGTAAAACATATCGGTTTTATGTACATTCCGCGCAGTGTCGAAGCGTGATAGCAACGAAGGAATGGTAAACGACTTCGTCTGGCAGGAAAACTTGTGCCCGTTGTGGTGGCATAAAAACAGGTATAAAATAAACATCACTCAACTTGCATTATGATTTGGAAAATGGTGTTGATACAAGTAGCCGTAACATTGTTTTAGGGAGTTAAAACAATGAAAAATTTATTTGTGACTAAAAGATTTCCATTTTATTACTGAAATAATGATATTCCTTTTCTTTCATCAGATGGTTTTACGAAAATAGGTAACTTATTTTACTAAAAACTAAATATTTCAAATCTTTTTGATGATGATTTAAATAATCTTAATAATAAAACATGCAAAGTTGTAAAGTATGTTTTGTTTCAAAGTGTATAGCATTATTCAACCAGTTTTCAATGAAATCACTGTTAAAAGTAAAGGAAAAATATAGTTTTAAGAATGACTGAGAAATAAACATTTGTACCTGTAAACAAACAATCGTCTACGGATATGTAAAACAAACCTCTAAAACTCGTTCACAAAATTCAATCACAATACTGCTAACCGCTTTAACAATACACATCAACAGCCCCAAGAGCAGCCAATTTAACACCCCTCTCTACCAAAGCGAGTGGGAAAACGTTGTGCGTGCCCGACCCTAATGAACTGGTAATGAAATAATTGCGTACAGAGACGAAAAACATCAAACAAGCAACCGGCCCCTAAAGCGGACGAACACCTACAAGACAACCGAATCGAGGGCGGCCCACACTCCGAGCGGGATCATTAATATCCTTTTCCCCGTCTCGCACTGTTCGTCCGCACGGGAAAAACTAGTCCGTCTACCGAAGGACGAAAGGAAAACTCCCGGCCCTACGAAGGCCATCCATGAGAATCGTGAATCGGTGATGGTGTGATTCGTTGTCGTCCCCTTTTCCGGTCCTGTCGAGTGTTGGTTGCGCGCTGAAAGCGAAACTAGCAAATGCGATTATGATAGAGTCATTTCCCCCTGTTTCGCCCGGCGGGTGCACAGTTTCCCGAGTTTCCCGAGCCGGGCCCCGAGGGTTGGCGAGATTGAAGACTCCTGTAAACCGCCACCGCCGACAGGGTCGATTTCACAGTGCTCAAGCGGGAGGGGTGTGGCGAGAGGGTGGCCGGGCGGGGTGAGAGAAAACACATCATGTTGTTAAACTAAACAGTGTTTAATGGAAATACGATACGGGAGACTTATGTTCGAGATTAATCGGGTGAAAGAAATTAAATTTATCCCGGAAAACGCTCTTTTGCGCAAAACGCGTCCAGCCCTTTAGGGGTGGGGTGAGGGAACAGTAGGGAACTGTGGGGTGTAGGGTGCAAACCGAGAGTGAGACAGCAAGTCAAAAAGCGTATGACATATTAATCTTGTGTCGGGCATTGATTTTTATTGTTCCCGAACTGTTTTCCCCTCTTCGGAAATCACTTCGACACGGAAAAGGGAAACTTAAGGAGCTCGTTTATTGTTGGTTGTGCAAATACAATTTATCTGTCAGGCGGGTGGTTGTACTGTGTTTCTCCTACATTTCTTTTTTGCTCCCTTTTCTGTGTGAAGTGTTGCGGTTTCCTATTACCGGTGGGTTTGGAGAGCAGGGAGACAAAGCAATGAACCGGGTGAGATCCAAATGAATTTAAATGTGTGATTCGATTCGAAATGATAGCCACTCTCGGCGGATAGATAACGAGATGACAATAGAAGGAGACACCTTGGAACACCGAGCCTTAGGAACAAAACAGAGATAAAGAAAAGGAAAAGCTGACGAGGGGAAAAACGACCTCAAATCTGGATCCGTTCGAACGCAGTCGGTCGGAATCTCATAAAGATTGACACGTGACCAAGCGGCGGCTTACCGGGCGGCTTCGTTTACATGATCGACGGCCGGAAGCGAGCGGACCGGAAGATAAATTCTTATTTTATTCATAATTGCCAACCAGCGCTTAACCGGCCCCGAACGACGTCCCGACTAGCCGCGCCGGGCGTGCATCCTCCTATCCGAGCAATTTTTTTTTAGCTTTTCCTTTCACCCCGACCGAAAGGATAAAACCTTCCGCGTGGTTTGGCTGACTTTTCCTTTCCATTTCCAACAATGGGCCGCTCGTTTGGTGTTTACTTTGTGCCGAAGTGTGCGCGTGTGGCGGTTTGTTGGTTGCTTTTTTCACTCTCAGTTGGTATTAAATATTTTTTTTATTAATTTTAATTTTAAAACGACCGCCGGGAAATCGGAGGTCGGACCATCCGTTGTCCCCGGTTGTAATCGCAGTTTATTACGATGATGAATAATGATCGACGAGCCCGCGATGACCAACGGGGCAAAAAGGGGTGTTCGCTTGTACATAGGGAAGGGAGGAGAATGCAGTGGGAAATTGGGAATTTGTAATCGTTCCGACTTGATCCGTTGTAGAGCGGTTCCGTTGGGATTAGAGCTTGTGGAAGGGAAGTGAAGGTGGTTGTTTATCTATGCATACATTACGGTGCGTTTAAACGATTGACATCCATTGGAACGATTTGAGCGATGATAGATTGGTGTTTATTGCGATTTGCATGTTTGCCTGTTGATCGTGATTATGGGAGATGTTTTAGTTGCATAATTCAAGGATAATTTGAAACAATCAATCAACTTAAACATGATTTTATATTTTTAATCAGTTGTAAAATTAATAAATAATTTTAAAGTGTAAGCTTTATTGTATCAATTAAGCATCAAAGCATTAAAAATATATGTGATTGTTCCATTGATTACAGGGAAATTTTCCTTGAGTTAATTATTTCAACAAGAGAAATAACAAGCCAACATTTCCAAATCACGACAAGCCATTCAATTTCCCTCATTCGGACGTATTTCCACGCTTCGGTCCACACATCTCCCCCCCTCCCCCCACTCTCCCGTTCAAACGCTAATGATGGGAAAAACAAATAGTGTGAAGCACCGCTGCGTCAATTTTCCCGCAACCGAAACGCGGCCACAATGATATTGCCACCATTTATGGCATTCCGCAGTGGAAACTAGCCGTCGAGCGTAAGCAACGGCAAGGAAAAACAAAACTAGTGTCCCAACAAAAGGACTAGGACACGCACAACGTTCGCTTCGAGATGACGTCGCGGGTCGCTAACAACTGTCCGCCTCCGGTCCGTGGAAGGGGCTGTTTATAATGTGTCTCATTGCTTTTGATAAATGCAAATTAACGTCATGACTTATAAGGCAGAAATATATTATTAATATAGAGCATGGGTGGAGGCGGTGGCTGGACGGGGCTGTGGCACCGAAATGTGGCGTTTCGATCGAACGGAAACGCGATGGCCTTCGGGCCTTCGTACGGACGATGTTGATGTTAATAAATTTCCTCCCCCAAGCGCCTCCCGATTTCTAGGTTTTCCTTGCGCCTGTCGCCTGCCCTTCGCTTTGCGTTCACTTCCACGACGAGATTGAGTTGTCTGCTTGGCTGCAGCCGCGGTGTTTGTGGGCCCTCACCCACACCCCCTCCCCCCACAGCCACCCATCCCGACAGCATAATAGTCAATTAGTCATGATGGGAAATATATAGAGCAATTATTATCGTTGTAAATATTTCGCTCGCCTGCTCTTGGACGGGTTGGGTTGGGGATTGGGGAGGGTCGCGGGGTGCTCGCGCGATCGCGAAATAATGGCATAAAAATCCACGCGCCTCAAAGTGAATGGGACTCTGTCCGGCTGGGATGGCCGGGGAGACACGAAGGAGGGGGCAGAAATCCTCATCCGACAAGCTCGTTACGATCGATCGGGATGGAGATCAATTTAAAGTCAACAAAGACGCAAACAAACGGATGGAAAGTACGCTCGCCCGGAGGATAACGAGCCGAAGGGGTGGATTATGTGTGTATGTGTGTTTGAGTGTTTGTTTTTTCTACAACCGTCTTATTCACGATGATCTCGAGCACTCCATCTTCGATCATCAACGCAGACACCGCGGGGCAGTAGCTGCCAGGGGAGTCCAGTCCGGTAAATGGCATTCGATATCAATCACCCGGCGCCATCCGTCGTGCGTTCATTCGGTGGACTCCGGAAAAATCGCAATCCCTGGACCCAAGTTGTGACTGTTCCTCCTTTTTTTTTGCAATGCGTGATTGCAACGTGGTTGATTGAAATTCCTGCATTTAGTTAGGAAGCAAAGCGCGTCGTTAGGGCTCGCACCGGGCGTGCGTTTGGCTTAATTCGGGCGCGGGAAAACCCCGCATGGAAAACCGATTCCGGAAAACGTTTCAATCAGCGTCGTTTAGCAATGTGCCACTCCTAGCGAAAGAGGGTTGGCGGAAGAACGAACAATCGCGGACTTGATGAATATTTAGGTCTGTTTTAACACAGTTTATAATTGGTGGTAAACTCTGAAGTATTTACAGGTAACAAAATATATTTGAACATCAAATGAGAACGGACCCGATTGAATTTTCGATGAGACCTATTCTACTACTATAATAGGCTAAAAATATTAGCAGCTCCCTACCTAGAATTTAAATATCCAATGAAAAAAGGATGTATTTTGTAGAAAAACAGTCCTCCAGATAGAGCTTCTTTGATAATGTAATAAACAACGGTATGTTAAAGATCGGGAGTTAACCGTTCATAAACACCGGGAAGTGCCAAACTTGAGATTCAAACCCATTAGTTTTAGTGTAACGTGTCTTCCTCGTTACCGCTACGAGATGATCACCCTAATCTGAATTACCGTTCATCAATGGAACCCGATACGTGATCACCTTAGCAAATCAAGTCGATGTTGTCGATCCTCCCGATGTTGTCGATCCTGGCGCCCGCACAATCTCGAATCCCTTTTAAAACTCCTTTTTCCTAAAGGGAAACCATTGAAAGGACAACGCAAACCTCTCGAAGCAACATCACTGGAAGCCGCGCACCGATCTCGAACCAACTTCACCATCATCCTAAGTCAATATTTAGCCGCCCCACTCCGAGGGCTCGGAAATCAACAAGCCCCTTCAGATCCGATAGCCGGCTTTTGAAGATGTGCGCCGAAGGGTGCGTGTTTGTGTGTTTGTGTGTTGGCGGCAGTTCTTTCGCTACCAAAAAGGGCGGCAGTTGTTGTTCCAAGGATTAGCACCTTCCTGTTGCTGACGCGCTGTGTTTTGCGGTACAGCGATGGCCACCATCGGGTGTCGGATTGCAGCGGGGGAAACCCAAATACATACACACAGACACACCTTCCCAAACAGAATCGGAGTCCACATCCGCTTGGCTTCCCGAGAGTCGGTCAATATTGGTCCGGGATTTCGGATGTCGGGTCGAAGGGCTTTGCTCGCTTTGTTTCACCTTCGGCCGGGCCATTCGCCAACATTGGCTTCCTCTGCAGCTGGCATCCATCAATTAAGAGGGAGGTGGAGGAAAAACATCCCGCAGATCGATGCCGAACGAGGGCGCTACAGTGAAAGTGCGGTAAAAATGGTAAACTTCGAATGCATTATTGCAGGAGTGCATTTTGTGTCGCCTGAAAAATGATTTTCCTCGCAGTCGGCACCTTTTTGGATTTTTTCTTTACGTTTCTTTCTTTAAACAACGAACCGGGCCTCCCCCACCGGCCTACATCCGGACACACCCAGGCCACTCGATGCCGTGGCCTCGTTTGCAGATGGTAAATGGAACCGAAACGGCCCGCCCTAAATCACTGCGGGCTTTCCCGAGGGCGACGAGTCAAACGAATGAGTGTAAACAAATCATCGCGCCCATTAGCTACCATTTTCACAGCCAGCGCGAGATGCCCTTTTATTAATGGACTCGATTAACTTCGGCATCGGAAGTGGTGTACCGCACGTCTCATGCCGCCCTGGTGCACCGTCGCCTCGGCTGACGCTTAATTGGATGCAATCAAACCTTGATTCTGCTGCATAATCGTGTCTTCATTATCGTTTGCATCATGTTACCGTGACCGGTAGCGAAGCTGGGCAATTTTGTATGATGACCTTTTTCTGAAAATAGGCACATTTTTCCTTCGATGCGAAGAAATCTATGCCGATCGTTCGAGTATGGTGTGTTTTTCGATTTTTCTTATTTCGAAAACAATACTTATTTTGCAATTTTCCCAAACGACAGAATTATCCTCCAGTAGAGTTTATTCAACGCCTTTTGTCCGAGCCAAATTGAATCGAATTTCCAAAGAAAAGCGTCCAGTATTAGCAACCTGATTGCGGGCCTTTTCTATCCAAATCGAACGAACTCGATACGAGCAAACAGTTTTTCGGAAGGAAAAGAAATTTGCATACGACGCCTGCGATTTTCTTTATGTTGTGCCGCCCGGAAAACCCTTCAATAGCGCCAACCTATTGGTGGCAAATTAAATTTTCCTCGTCCTCGTTGGCCATCGATACCTGGGAGGCAAATGGGAATAGTTGTGCCGGATGCTGCGACGGGCTACAATTCCGAAAAAAAACGCCGGGTCCAGTTGTGTTTGGAAAAACGATAAATTTGGCCGCTTCTTCGGCGTCGGTGGTGGTGGTTTTCTTCGGAACTGGAATCAAATCGAACGTGACACAAAGAACGCAACGGGACCGAAGGGAAAAATTGATTTCTTATAAAGGGCGTTTCCTCTTGCGCCCCTTTCCCGTGGAGTTGGCGCTACAAGATGGCGCAAATAAAGCGAAGTGGTGAAAAAGAAAAAAAAACGGCCCAAGTCGACATTCTTCCACCGTTGCTTGGGATGAAACCCGATGGGATGCTGGTTGGGTGTGGGAGGTGTGTCGTCGGGTGCATTTTGTGAAATCGAAAATTTGAATATGAATGGAAAGCAATCCCATAAACCAAACAAAGTTTTCACTGTTTGCCATCGAGCGGCTCGAAGATTCTCGGCTATATGATATGTTCCTTTTTTCGTTCCGTTTCTCCCCTCCCGCCTCAGTAACGGTGCGCCAAATCAGTGCGTTTATTTCCTCCTTTTTCCTGCGTCGGGAAATTCATACCATGGCCCCCTATCTTCGGGACCTTGCGAGCTGCGCCAATGGCAAAAAAATGTGAGAAATTTGAATGGCAAAGGAAGCAAAAGGGACCGTTCTTGGCCAAGTTTGGTAGATATCCGAAAAGGCTCACGCTTCACGCGATCCGCCGGCGAGCAACATCCAACGGTGGTGTGGTTTTCCTCGCCATCCGCCATACGGTTACACGTTCATTCTTTCTTCTCTTTAGCATATAAATTAGAAATTGAATTCTGGGAATTGATTGGCTCACTTTCTTTCGCCTCGCTGCCGCGTGCAGTTTGGGGAGGCGAAACGGAAGTCGAGGATTTGCGCATCGTTAGGAAAGCGTGAAGAAGTGGCCGGGAAGGGTGGCGAATTCAAATTGAATTTTGTGCCTCAGTCCGCGAGTCAATTGACGGAACAATTGATTCTAAATACATACAATTTATATTATCCAATTATAGATCGTACACTGACGATAGAAGCGAAAAGCGTTGCGCTGCGCGTCGATTGGTGGATTCCAAGAGTTTGAGAAGTATTTCTTCCCAGAACGAGGGCTGAGACACTACGGTAGAAGAACGATCTTAATTGAATGCTTATCAAAGATCAAAAGCTTAAGATTTTGAGATTTTTGTAAATGTTGGAATCAAAGAAATTTTCATGCGAAATTACAGGTATATTGTATAAGAACCTCATCCGAAACGAATCATGTTTGGTTTGAAAGTATTAAATCTACGTTAAACAAATTAAGCACATGTTCATATAAAACATCGTACTGGTACAATATCAATTTTATTTTGTAATAACACGAGGGTTTAATAAAACCTTATCATATGCATGGCGAACCTTTTATGGGCCGATCGTTTCGAGTCGCGAAAATAACTTCCACCCAATCCCGGTCGACCCGGCGAGGAACCAGATAATAACGACGCCATTACCATTTATCACAAGTGGCTGAGAATTAAATTTTCATAAAAGAAAATTCTTTTTATTGCAATTGGGTAGCAATATCGCGCTGCGGCTGGAAGACGGAGTCTCTGCCTCGACACCGGAAGCACCTAAAGACCAATAACGCCGCCGGAGTGAAGCTCATCCCGGAGACAGGGCGAAAATAAGAAGCAGTAGTAGTGAAGAAAGGAAAACTCCATGGCCATAGAAAACCCATCGGTGGCACGGCACACCTAAACCCTGAAAGTGGCTCAACGACCCGTGGAGGTGCAAACTCGCTTAAATTTTTATGGTTTTTTCGGGATGCAACGACCCTTTCGTTGCTTTTTCCCGGAAGAAAACGCCCGGAGGCACCAAATGTGGTCGGGAAAGCCAAAACGGTGCTGGCGGTCACAAGGGAGGTGGCATGCGGGGCGGAAAGCGAATATGAAAATTCATATTTTACGATTATGAATTTTTCGCGAGTCCTCCACGCCGCGGGTGACGGGAAGAAGTTATTAAATGGCACCACTTTATAGCTTTCTTCGCCGCAAAACGGTAGCTAGAGAAAAAGCTGCCACAGATTGGCGCCGCCAAAGGGATGAGGTGGTTGCGGAAAAAGGCGTCGTCGAAAACACAAACTGAGGCGGAGGGGTTTTTTTTCCTTTTGTTCGTTTCTTCTCTCTTCAGACGAGTGAGTTATCAACGCCATTAACAAGTGCAACGGCGAGTGCAAGGTGCAGCACCTTCGCCTCACAGAATCCCCGAGCCACTTCGGGGCACATCTGCAGCCCAAGTCCCAAACTGCCTCGGGGACATGGTAACATGATCAAGTAGCCGCAGTTGATCTTCCGTCCACTTATCTCCCAGCCGAAAGCTCGTGTTTCTTGCCCGAGGGACATCGATCGAGAGGGCTCGAGACGAAACGAGCCGACGACTCTTTGCTGATTAGATTATCACTCTATTAACCAGTTGTAATTCCTTCCACTTGAAAAGAATAGTTTTCGACGCTGGACCGCGTTTGTGCGCACGAAGGAGCGAAACGTGAGGGAACGTTGTGGAAAAACGAGCACCCGTAAATAATGCTCCGGTTAATGGTGGACCGCACTTTAATCCTTCTGTCAAACAATCAACAAAACAGCAAAACACAACTGCCAAAAGCGGCCGCCATCACTTGCCGAAGAGTTAACGAAGGACGACTTTTGAGGACGTAAGGGAAAGAACGAAAAAATAACACACGTCGCAAGCGCACTAAAACAACGCAAACCGTTTAAGGACGATGCGGGTTAAACAGAGATCCTTTTCTTAGAGCTATCGGCCCGAAGGCCCGAGCGAACGGTTAAGTACGCGATAAGAGGCTGATTAAAGTAAAAACGATGCCGACCGGCGGTTTGCTGAAGCAAAACAAAACCAACGCGGGGGAAAAAAGGCAAACAAGGACACACACAGATGTGCGGCAGCGGCTACCTTTCCATGTCCTTGTTCTGCTGTTTTGTTGTGTGTGCTTCCTTTGGCCAACATAGACCGATCCTCCGGCGATCGGTCGCGTCACGTAATTGTGGCCACGCGGTTTGAGCGAAATATCGAAACACCGACTTTCTCGTGCGCGATTGGAAAAGGAGTATTGAGCAAGAGTAAACTTTTCACAAACATCACAATGTTGCAAGTTCGGAGCGGCTTTCGGTTTCGGGTTAATGGGGCGGCCACCATCTTGGAGTCAGAGTTGCGGTGGACCCGCGTTTCGTCACAAGGACTTTGTCGCCGCCGTGTGTACACTTGATCGTTCCGAAGTGGTTATTTACCGATTCAATTAACACGACCCATTACACCACTTATGTGCGGGGTGTTTTTCTTTGCGTTCTGTGCGACGTAATTACCTTCGCCGCCGTTGGTGGCAACATCGATGGTGTAACGCTAAAGTGATGGAAAGTGCGCCTACATCGGGTGAAGTGTAGCGTCAGGGATTTTTGCTTGACGTTTTCCAGACTTCAGCGGGTGTGATCCTGATGGCGCCGTCTGTATTCAGCGCACCAAACTTCTTTACACTTTGGAGTCGTTCATTTAAAAGTTTGTACAAGTGGAAGGACAGAAATCAAATGGGGTTGAAAATGTTGAAGTCGTTTAACAAAGCAAAATCATAACATCAGACTCCATAAATCATTTCTGGCGTAACTCTCACCAAAAAATGATCCTTAATCAACATTTGCGAAAGAAATCTTAAATTTATAGACTTTCTTATGAAAACAAAAACCAACATTGGTGGATGCACTTTTTCTCCAGCGTTGAAATCTCTCCATCATTGTTACACCACTCATGATCGTATCACTTTTGTATCGCTCCACGAGCCTCAAGAAAACCATGTGAAAAAGGCGTTTCAGGATGGCGGCCTGAGTTGTGGCTCCGTTGGCACTTTATGCATTTTTGTGAAGCGCGATAAAAACTGTACCTCCAGCATGACAGAAATCTGACTGACGAGCGAAGCGAACCTCAACCTCCGAACGCCCAACACCCATCAACTAATCCGAAATTCATCGGACGACAGTTATGATGTATGGGGCTGCAAGTGAGAAGCAGTCCTGTCAGGGCGGGTTGATGGATTTATGGGTTTGCTCCTCGATGCGATGAGGAACTCGCGATTAGAGCGGCAGGCTTTCGGCGGGTGCATGTTTGTGTGTGATGAGTGTGAAAAACTGTCAATCCTACTTGCGCCGGAAGTGAGAACTTTGCTCACCGTTTAAGGGGCGTCCGAGCCTGATGAGATTGGAGCACGTGATTAGGGGAAAACAAATCCCTCCGGCAAAGGGTACTTTGTCTTGTGCGTCACTGGAACGTCAGGGAACGGAGGAAACTTAGATAACTACCGTTTTCGTGGGAGTGATCGTACGATGAAACTAATGAGTTTAAGAAACAATTTTCATAAAAGAAAACATTAGATTTAATTCCTTTCATGAATGACTTTGGTTTGGCTACATTTGGTTTGGTTACCAAAATGTTTTATCACAAATTATTTAATTTTAAATTTTTGACAGGATTTTACATTTAGTCGACTTTTCTGTATACAAATAAATCAACATAAATTTTTTGGGTTGAATAAAACAATCCTACGACATTTTTGAATTAAAACCGCCATATTCTTGTATAGAAACGTCAAAAGATTAATCATTTGAAACTTTAATCATAACAGATATATTTAAACTAAACACAGTATCTAACAAGCTGACATACATGTATAAAAATAAGATAAAAATGACATATTATAATAAAAAAAATGATTCAAACAATGATTGAAAGAAAATGCCACTCCAATAATATATTTCTTCTTTATGCATCACCGTAGACATCTCAATTCGATGCGAAATCATCACCGATCAGTAACGCCTCAATGCCAGACTTCTTTTCTGCCCCGCTTCATCTGCCCGGAAAACAGACCAGAGACCGTTACAAAGACATCGTTTTCCCATGCGAACGAATTTGCCGAGAACAGTTCGAATTTCGTTGCACTTTTGTGTCATTCTGTATGCAAATGATAAATACCTGGGAAGAGATCAATCCTCGGTCCCGTTTTTCTGTGCTCCCCGGAGGGACAAGACGGGTGCGACAGGTACCTTCGAAGGGAAAACCTTGAGACCGAATTCGTTCGGGAACGCTTGCGGAACCTTGGCATCAAAGCAGCACACGTTCAAAGTGGCCGGCCCGGTGGTGGTGAATGGGCGTGGGGTGTCCGGGGTGTATTGATTTTCAATTTATAGCTCATTAATCACAATTTGAACGAAAAGGCGCGCTCTCGAGGCCCCTTCACGTCCCTTTCCCGCCGAGGTTTGTATGGATTTTTTCACAGTATTTTCCCATTCGATGCTATCGACGATCAACGATGGCCATTCTACCTGCGCTCCGGAGTCGCTCAATCGATCGCGGCGATGGTTGGCGTATGTTTAACATGATTATTGTTTTTCTATAATAATATTTTCTCCCCCTCCAGCATCCACTACCCTCCCATTTCATCATTCGCCTACCATTCAAGCCATTAATCCTCATTCAAGAGTTGCTTTCAACGCGCCGGTCCCTTCCCTCGTTTGATCGACCTTACCGATCGACGATCGACGCAGGCTCGGATCGGCTGTCCGAGAGGCGAAAGATTCGCCAGCGCCGCTTCGAGGCCGAGCGGGAGAAACATTTATATTAAATAAATTAAACAGTATTGATTTCTCGGTTAATTTTTGCCGGCACTTCGGACGCGAGCGAAGGGCCCGAGCGTGCGATGCTAAATCATGTGTGGGTTTTTCAAAGCGGCCGCCCGACCCCACCACGGCACGGCTTTAACACTCCCTTCCCGTGCCCCTGCCCCGAACTCAAACGATGCCGCCGAAGGAGCGGATGTTTTGCGGTTTGTAATATTTAGTTGTCGGACGAAAGCCGGCGTTGATCCGCTCCGACCTGGGACCTGGGATCGGGCTTCGCGATCGTGCCGATGCCGATGATGATGATGTCGATGATGTTGTTACCGCTGGAGGAGGCCCAAAGCGAAGAGTGGCTGTGGTGGTGGCTGTGAATAATTGAAGATCCCGGTCCGCTTTCGCCCCGCGCGGAGAGGCGCGGCTGCGTTTGTGCGGAAGCAAACGGAGGCTGCTCAATTGTTAATCACTGCGCCATCGTGCGCTATCGTCCTGCGGCGATCTTCAACCGGTAATGGGACGGTGAGGGTAGGGTTAGCAGGAGGGCAGGCCAAACGTCTCCAGACCACGGGCGGAAAGTGGAAAACAATACCTTTTCTTCGGCGAGCGAGCGACCGGCCGGACCGGCGAATCATATGCAAATCTTCCGCAAATATAGACATCTCGGCAAGTCTTGGAGAACCTTCCCACCGATTTCGAGCCGCTTGCCGCTTCCTTGCTTTATGCGTTTTGGGTGAACGGAACGTCGGCCGGTCGGCGCGTATTAGTTGAACACAAACGCGACTCCGTTCACGAAGGCATAATGCATCTCGAGAAACAATGCAACAAACTAGGGGATGCTGGGGGGGTCTGCGTGGGAAGAAGTGGATTTTCGGAAAAATAAAGTTGGTCTTTTGTTGTCTCACACAAGCGCAAGGGGGACGCGAAATCCGGCGGATGCAAGACAAACATTTGTTCGCTGGTTTATCCGCGGATTTGCTTCGAACGGTCGAACAGTTTGATCGAGGCTGCAAATTTGAGATTTATTGAAATGTAGTTGCGCGTGTTTGAGAGGTCGCGTAAGGTAACAGAATTCACTGGAGCCGCTTCGATTTGATGATGAAATGTGTTTTTACCTATCATGGCAGATTATTATTTCCTGCTAGAAATTCTATGTAATGTTAAGAAATTTGTAGTTTAATATGAAACACTACACAATAGGAAATATTCTAGTAAGACAGTTAAGTCAGAACCGAAGACGGAAGTTTCTCCAAGTTAAACATTAATTTAATCGACGAAGATTTTTGTAATTATTTTACGGAAAAAAAACAAACTTTTATTTTTTATATTTTTTAAAACAAACTCTACTTGTCATTATGAGTAAAAGTGTTAAACCGCCTTCCATTTCCTAATATTTTCCCTCCGAACATTAACGAAACTGTTGTGGAAGTCTTCAAGTGTCGATGCTTAAGGCCACCAGAAAAAAGGGTAAGCGCATGCTCAAATCTAGTGTAAATGTTCAATAAAACGCCTGTGTGCGCAAGAGATTAACAATTAACACTCCGAGTGTGCTGTTTGGCTATTAATTGTTTGAAAAGCTTCAACGCGGCACCCTGGTGGCCGAAAGCAAAGCCAAACGAGCAAAGCGGCCAAAAGCATCCCAACCGAGAAACCCAGAAGAAACCGAAACCCCTTGCCTTACCCGAGGCATTCCGGTGTGACGCGCGTTGGCGGCGGCGTTTCGTTTCTTTTCTCCTGAAGTGACCGAAGGTAAACAGGCGGCAAAACTCCTTTTGGCTTCGCGGGCGGGGGGAAAAGAGGGTACGTTAGATGCGGCGGTGGTGGAGGGAATCCATTTTCGGGCAACACCTGCCGCGAGAAGCGAAGAAGCATTAGCGGCAGCAGAAACATCAACAACCGCAGCAGAAGAAGCGTCGGGCGGCTTGAAGGATGCGTCCCCGGGTTTTGTCGGTAATAATGACAAATTTTGTCTCCGCAAATAGGCAACGAAAAACGAAGAAGAAGATGCGGACGGGTGAAGAAAAACATGCAGGGGACCGTGGAGCAGCTCCTTCGCCGTAATGAGTGGATGTGGTCGACGGATCGGTGTTTGGCCACGGTAAATAGTAAGTAATATAATGCAGCGCGGCAAATTGAATAACGCACCTCGGGAAAATCGAACGGCCTGTTGTTTCTATGGAGGGCTGTTTTCCTCACCGAAGAAGAATTCTATCGGCGATTTAGACCTCCCTAAGGGATGACCAGATCATGCAGGAAACAGATCGAAACACTGCTGCAAAACGCAATATCCTTCGAACTTATCGTTGAACGTGATCAAATGGAGTTGCGTTTGGATGCGTTTTGGAGGAGGAATGACAAAATGCAAACAAAAAATACACCCTCTGAAACGGAAATTAATTTTAGCCTACGAGAATGACACTTTTTTTCTGGACAGAAAACAACGGCGGGAACGAATTTCAATGCGTTTTTCATTCGGCAGGTCAAACGCCATCGAAGTGTCGGTCGGAGTTGGCCCAAAGTTGATGAATTTATGATTGGAAGTTTTTTGGGCAGACTGTTTTTTTTCGGATTTTTAACATTTCGGTTGCTTATTTTTATTTTCCCAATTCGTGTGCATTGGAGAGCCAGAATTTGCATGTAAATAGGAGTGGATTCAATAAGGTTCAGGTATGATTTACATTTTCAAGCCATTTATAAATGAATGATGACCAGAAGATATGAAACAATTTATCGAAAAATGCGTCGCAAGAGTGTTTCGGAGTTATACCGAAAATTGAATTTAAATTTCCATTTGCAATTTTTCTTGCTGGTTTGAATCCCCACATTCCCATCAGATGCACTTTGCCTTACGATAACATATTCAATATCGTTTCTTTATTATAAAACCATTCGATTTTTGTATTGAAATAAATGTTTATTAAGGATTTGTTCTCGCTAAGGTAGAAAATTTTCAGAGAAGAAATAAAACTACAAACACTGCACAACATTGTTACGATCAATCGGAATAACGAACTCACTCAATCATTACGAACGGCAGCGTTTCATTTAATTTCGCTTCCTTCCCCACCAGCGCCCACCGACACGGCGTGTAATTCGAAATCCAATCCGATTATCGCCGGTTGGCCCTCGGACTTACCCCCGGTGCCCATGTCTCCGCCTGACCCTGAGGGCCACCATCGATATCCGTTCCGGGGCGTGTACGTGCGGATGAAGTGATAATTGCATTTCGCTTCCGTTTTTGCAACTGCAGCCAATAATATCCGTGGCGATGCCGAGGCGGCCCCAGGCGAACTGAAATTAAAATCTCATCTCAAATCGACAGCCCTGAGCCCTGGATCGTACGGGTTTGTACGCTCCTGACGGCTTCCTCGCGGTGGTAAAAGGGTAGGTTTGGGAATAAATTACTCTTTTTATTAATTCGCAATTGATTGCGATAATTCACGCGCTACAATCCGGAGGCCGAAACCATGTTCGGTTAACAAAAACTTATCGATCTTCATCGTTGTGTTTTCGAAAGCGATAGTCGACTCGCCGCGACCTTTTTCTCCTTAAAAACTAAACCAAAATCATGCAAGTCAGCACACTTTTGGCGGGCGATCGTCGAACCACGGCGTGGCCTAAAGGCCATTCTGGCATTAACTTAGTCATCGTCCTCGACATAACACTGCTGAAGCTTTGTTTTGCCTTACCTTGTGTCGGCGGCTTCGTTAGATAGTAAATACCTGCCGAAATGTTCGATCGTTTTATGATCAACCGCCATCGAGATCGTATCGCACAAACATGGCGCAATTTGTTTAAAGATAACGATCGGCATCCCGTCGGCTTGGGTGGTCGGCTCGAGTCAAGCTAAATATCGTGCAAATTTTTCAATCATCCCATGTCACGACTCCCACGGTGCCATTTGGCTAATCGATTGAAATTGAGGTCTGTGAGAAATCGAGCCAGTATTCACATCACGCATTTTTCGATGAAATAAATGGATTTAATACAAAAAAGATACAGTTTTCAATGCACGATAAGAAATGGTTAAGGCCTTTGTAATTCTCATCGATTTTAATCTTTAATAAAACCGTAAAATGCTTTGGTTTCATTAAAAGTTCGTTTCTCAGCTCCACTCCTTTAAATAGAATGACAAATTTTCTCACCGCAACAATTTCCAATCTAACCGCATCAATTTCCATTTATCTATCACTATCCAAACATAATTTCTTTGTTGGTGCAACAGAATAAAAACCTTCGCTTAGGTTCACTTGCGGGTCGTTTGTCTTCTCGACACAGTTGCTTCCACTCGGCACAACTCAACCGTTATCGATAAATCAAACGCACATACCGATTGACAACTGACAAATGCACTGCCTAACCTTACCGTACGTCCGAATCAGTTTCCCATCGGAGATCGGAGAAGATCGACGGTGACAATCCGGTGCACCGGGAAAAGCCTTCCCAAAGGCTCCGGCCGGACATCCTCGGTGCACTTGCAACGTTGCGGTGCGTTAATCGATCGTTCGTTTCATCTGCGCCGCATCTGCCGAATCTGTTGTGCAATTGCACGGCAATGTCCTGACCTCAGGTAGTTGTTGTTGCCGAAAGGATGGGAACGAACGGAACAACCAGCAGGGCGGATCATATCGGGCCGACGGATCTTCTGGTTGATCCTTTTCGGAAGGATCTGCACGGTCTGTGTACCTGTGATTTTCGTTTTATTTACTTCTGTTGGAGGACGTTTCGAGCAAGCGCCTGCTTGGGAAAAGCTGGGCAGGTCATGGACGGATGACAACTTCATTCGGAAGGGCTGCGGAAATTTATCACCGAACATACAGCATTTCCGATGGGAGGATGAACCGTTTGCCGAGGCTTGGAGCGTCGCAATTAATTACCGCGAAGGCATGCGTCGAAGGCTTCCATATGGGAATTTACGCCAAAACAGGTCCTGGAGGGAAACGAAAATGTAGAATAACAGGTAAGATAATATTCATTAAAATAAACTTTATTTTGAACTCGTTAGCAACCTCAGGCTCAAGGGTTAGCCTTGTAGAAATGAAATACAGCTACCGATAGTGTGGGAAATTAATAATTCATCACAATAAATTAGATCACCGACGAGCTTCTTGTTGCTTTGTTCATTGCTGAAGTGACACAATGACAAAGATCCTTTGGAAAAAGATCCTCCCACCGAAGAGAAGGGATTGCTGTTGAAGGCTTCCTACTCAGCGAGAACCTCCGTTCACCCCAGTAGTATTGAAAAGCAATTCCAACCTTTCAGACCCTCTGTTTCTGCAGTGCGTTTTCCAATAATTTTGATTTACAACTCAATTAACTCTCGCTCGCTAAAGATCCCGGCTTGGAAGGGCGTGTCTGGTCGGTTTAACGATCGCTAAAGTCGAGGAGTTCGGAAGCTTCCTGTGGCCCTTTAATTGGAAACAACAAATCATTACCGTCGTATGGACGAATTCGGAAATGCAGGAAAAGGTGGACAACCACCACCGCCCTGTAAAAGATGCACAAGGAAGGCACAAGCAATTAGTTAAGTTGTGTTCTGTTTTCTAGAAAATCGCCACACGCTCGAAGGTGATCACAAAACGAATGCAGACGGAGGATCCTGCTGCAAGGTGCTCGGAAGAATCCGCCGAGTTTTTCCCCTATTTTCCTGCACCGGAGGACGGACGTACGGTTCCGCAGCTGAAGGCGGACTTTTTGGGGAAGAATCAACTTTGCTCTAGTTTCGGGACTGTTTTTTATTTACCGTTTTCACTTTTCCTTCAACAGATCGTTATCCAGCGCACGTCGCCAAACGCAAGGGTAGCAGTAAATGACAGGAAAATGGATGTCATCATTAAACGCTTTACGACGATGGCCCAGAAATAAAGCGATCCATTCGTTGGAGAGGGAAGGACACGAGGATCGACAAGTGAATTTGGATGCTTTTCCCCTAAAGTTGGATAAATATTTTGTGTTCGAACTGTAAGAAAAGGAACGGAAGCAAACGGAAGGTTCCTTTTCGGGAGTAAAGTGTCGTCCTCAAACACCGCCTTCGGGGCCGATTAGGGGCCGATCGGTTATCAATTAATTCTTCGTCCAGAAACGATCGTAATATTTGAAAATGATATCTGTTTTAGTCTTTCCTTCGCAATAAATTAAAAGACTCGACTTCGGCCTTTAGGACACTCTCAATTTCATCGAGCTGTCGGTTACTTTGGAACAATGGAAGATCATCTAGATTGATTCTTTGGCCTCTGAATTCTAGGAAGGTCACGATATTTCGTGGGGTTCCAGAGGTTCACTTTTGAGTTTAGGTAAGTTGTACTAAGATTCAACACCCAATACTAATACCTAATCTAAGCGAAAGATTCCTTTTGTAGTAACCATAACTAACATAAGCCTGTTAGGTGCTGTAAATGTCAATCTCTTCTGCAAAGGTTATCAGCTATGATCAAACTCTCATCTTAATCTAGTTGAACCCGCTTTAATCGATTCCATTTCGCGCGCCATAATCCGGAAGTCACCGACCGTGGGAGTCTCGCTATTAAACCGCTTCCCAGTATCTCCTAAGTCCCATTTGAGAAAGTTCCCTTCGACTCATTTTCCCCGTCCTATCCGGTGGCACTTTCCCGTTAAATCAGGAGCGAATCGATATTCCATTTTCTCACCAGACCGGTCTTCTTCCCATCACGCGAGGTGTGAGGTCAGCTGAACCTCCGATCGATCGGCGTTCGATCGGCAGAGTCATCGTCGCCGGCGCAAGAAACCACCGGAGAAGTGCGGCGCTATACCGGAACCAATTTGTTAAGCAATCACCGTGAGTCAGCCAGCCCTAAGCCAGCAAGAGTGTCAGGTTCCGTCCCACGATCGCGCTTGATTGAGATCTCCCGGATGGATCCACACTATCCGAGCGGTTGGTGGGCGAGAAATTATCACGCCCTCATCCCAGACTTTCCCAGGGCAGGAACCAAGGAACTCCAAAACGGCCACCAAGGATCTCGTCGAGTGTACGAATGGATCACTGGCCACCGATGAATTAGCGGAAACCGATGACGGATCAACAGAACTGGATTGTTTTGCCTCGTTTATGTTTCTTCCGGAGATGCCAAAATTTATGAGCGATTTTTCGAGGGCCCATGTTTTTCCATGCGCTTAATGAGGATCGAGCAGTGAAAGAAGACACAATTCGTATTCTTTCCAAACCCCTCGTTCAGAGTGAAACAATCGAATTCCTTCCAATACAAATTAACGATCATAATTCATTTGCCTGTCAATTTGTAACGCTCGCATTTTGGGGGGAGTGCATGCTGCAAAAATACAGAACCACATCACGTTGGACAGGGAAAGAGCAGGTCCTTATTCTTAAAACGAAAGAATCAGTAAATAAATTCAGCAGCACGACACAGAACAACGAAGCAACGGGAGACACTCGATTGACAAGTTTTTCAATACGCACCAAAGCCCTACGGACGAAAGGGAACGGCTAACGAACCAAGGATCTGTGGGGTTCAGCTGTAGGACACGAGGACAAAAACGAATCGGTCGATGGTTTTTATGTGGCTATTTTATTTTGGGGCCAGCTCGTTGTGACCCACAACCGACGGTGATGAGCCTGCATGATGCCCTTTTCATTCATTTTCCTACCAGCTCCAAGGGTGGGGCGTTTTCCATTCGGTCTCGTGACGCAGCCACGGCTGACAGGATGGTGGAATAAATCGGAGATTGATTCGGAATTAACGATCGATCGAAAGTTTGACAGAATTGCAACCGAATCGCAAACTGCAATCGATCCAGCATCCGTTAAAAAATAAACCGAAGCGAAGAAAAACCCACTCGATATAAAGCCTCTAGCAGCTTTTTTTCCTATGACTGTGTTGACTTGTTAGGAAATAATCCTGCCTCCAGCATCTAAATCTGTAATAATGATGTGAAGCGAAATGTCAAATTGGCAAACCGATCGCCCTCGGAAGAGAAACGTGGGGAAGGGAAGTGCTTGGGATTTCGTTATCGTCGACCGTTGTGGCGCGATTGCCATCGATCGGGAGATCGTTATAACCGATTAGAGAAAATGCAAAAGGGAAACGATTTTAAACAGGCGACATGCTTGACTCGGAGACGGTCCGCGGGGGGCGCCGGAAAGAAAGGAAGCCGAGCGGTTGGTATGGTTCCGGAAAACGCTCGACAAATTCACGAGAAAGGCTCAAGATGTGATGGGTGAATCTTAATAATGCTCATATCATTAAAAGGAGAAAAGTATGCTTTTGGGGGCTTTTCGGGTCAGTCTTTTTCTTCCGTTACTCCGTCCTGCTTCGAGCATTCGATGTAAGGTTCGTAAATTTGTTTGCAGTGCGGGGGAAAATCATTTTTTGATTGGAACGATCCATTGTCAACCGACATGATTCATTGCATGCATGCCAATGATGCCAGTTATGAGCCATGTTATGTGCAGAAATAATTGGTCTTTTAGAAAATAAAAGAAGCTCCAGTTTCGATCGGTGTCGAAGAAGGAAAAAATCCAACGCTTCGAAGAGAATTGTGCTGAAAAAATTGGTTGTTGAAAATATGAAACCGTTTTGAAAAGGCTTTGGAAATTTTTGCATAATGTTGACCGGTTTTGAACATTCACAGCTAGTTAAAAGATGACACAAGGAAAAGCTGACCATTCTATGTGTCAAGGAAGTACGAAGCAGGTGAAGCTATTTTTCAACGAAAGACTCAGTCAACTTTTCCTCATCGTTCCCATGAAATATTCGCAGCATACTTATTATTTTTACCGAAAGCAGCATATTTTTCTTTAATTGATTATGATTTGAGTTTCACTTTATTTTTTGTTTTTCTATTAAATGTGATTATGTATCAATTCAATGGCATCATTTGCAGCATGTTTGTGCTCGATCGGTAATAATCGACCAAACTCACGTACCTCCAAACGGTACAGCTCGACGAATCGGTGAGCAAATAATGTTCAAAGGGATCACCAGGGATTCTTCCGAGTGTGGACAGAAGAACGGATCACAACCGCGCAAGAAATGCTGATTGGGCGCTGATTGATGTGAGATATTTCGGCGCAAGCGGAAAAGAAGAAACGCGCTGAACGTGGTGAAGGAAGAGCGCTTGAACGATCGAGCACGTGCTCGCCCGATCGGCACACGCCTGGCGACGTTGGGGCCAAATTGGAGCTGTCGGAAAAACGTGGCCGCCCCGAAGGCAATAAAATCCGACACTGACACCGAAAGGCGAGAAAGTGTTGAAACCGCAACGGCATCCTCGGCACAATGTGTTTTCGTAAGGAACCGCATTTTTCGGCACCTCAATCGGGGATCTGATTGTAATTGATGATTCGTAATTACTCAACGCGTGTGCGCGGGTGATGAATCACAATTCTAAGCAATTGTCATCGACGGAGCGAGTCGCGGATGTTTCTAAGCCACCGAAGGAAAGAAGGAAAGGATAGGATCATAGTCCGTGATCGAGCATAATCTGGCCCACTGTCCGCTTGATCGGCGCGTCGTGATCGTCGTCGAGCGACCGCGAGTCATGAAGTCAGCTAATCACGCCAAATGAGCCGACGGTCGGATTGGGAAGGAGGGATGAGCCCTTGGACAAACGATCGATTAGCGCGCGGACGACGAATCATCGTTGCCAAAGGTCAACCGTCGGAATGCGGGTCGCGGTAGTTGTGGTGGCGAGGATAATACAACCACACGCCTCGCGATCGGAAGGCCGATAGGAATTATGCTCATATTAGGAAGCAATCGAGGTTTGTGATGTCTTCTTGCTGCAAATTACACACACGATTTGGTCTTCTGGAAACCGCGATTCGAATCTAGGACATATTCCGCATCAATGGCTTCTTGTTGAAGTGTTTGAACATCAAACCATCCATTGAATGTATTACATAAGTGTATGATGATTGAATTGAGGTACAATTATTTTGAGATTTTGACTTTTTAAAAAAATAAATTTAATTTTTTAGACTTTTCGCGATCAAATACGCGAACCGGTTGAACCGGGGATAATCCGGGAAATTTGTCCTTGATGAAACCGAATCGGCTTGTACAGAGGTCATCAAAACGGGTTCAAAAATATTTCCAAAACCGATTGAAATATTCCAAAATATTAGATGGCAGAGCTTTCGTGAAAAGCTTTAAATATGAATTTTAAATTCAATTTGTCAGTTTATTTCCAACGGTTTTCAGAGAGTTTTGAAGGGCACTTTTAAAAACTTGTACAAAAAGGTAGCTCGTTTTTCTTTGAACAAATGGTTCTATTCAATTATAAGCGTTTGCTAAGGTAAATTATGCCACGTGTTTTAAAGGAGATTTCAGCGTTTTTCTATTTTAGTACTTTCGCGAAGTGTGTGTATACTTAGTTTGTGAATTTACAATTTTTTTTTCAAATAATTAATTAATTTATTACAATGTCCCAGAGGGGCACGAAGTTTGAATTCCTCCATTTCATTCAGAAAGAAAACATTTTCAGATGAACGAGCGTTTGTGTTTTGTAACGTGAGTCGTACGATTTACCTTCTTCTCTTTTACGACCCCTGTAGGTTTGAGGATAATAGGAAAAGATGGAAATTTAGCTTAGAAAGCGTATGAACTTCCACGCAACATGCCCACAAGTTACCGCATTCGGTTCTGTAGGGATAAAATTTCGTCAAAGGATTGATATTTTCAACAAGTTTATTTGATACTTGTTTATGATTTTGTCAGCATTTAGAACTTGGCAGTTTTCGGTAGGTATAAGGGAAAGTTGGATATCCACATCAGAAGTCAGTAAAAGTTTTTGAAAGGAGCCACTCATGAGGCTAAATATACTACGAAATGTTCAGCCATATGGAGTGCAATTCATTTTCCGATAGACCAGTTTGTCTGATATGATCTTGTGAACATTCATTTTGAATTCAGGTATTTCAAGTATTATATTTGTATATTTGCATATCGATCTGTTAATTGAAATATGGAAATTTAAATTCCAGAGCTCTTTTGTTTTATTTTCTCGACTCGTCTACAGCAACTAGTAAAAGTACGACACAAATCCTAGGAACATAAACAGAACATATTAAAAATAAAAGCAAATGGTGATTGAGCAATAAACCCTAAACCAAAGTCTGATTTAACAAATTCTGGGGAAGAAGGCGGTCAATTTGGAACAAATAAATCCCTCACATTGACTCATTCGCCCGGAATAAAGCGCCATTAGTTGATTCGTATGCAGCGCCTTCCGCTGCGCCATTTGCGAAACAACTATTCATCACCAGAATCACAACGGAGCGCAGTCTGGGAGTCGATACGCGGTGGCAAACAACAGAAGCCGAAACACTCCGAATGGGTTATCAGTTTTATGACACGAATTAAATTTCAATTAAGCCGCCGGGGCCTGAGTTCAGCCGAATCCGGCGCGATCGGTGTGGCATCTGGCAGCGACATAAATTTTCCCCGTTATCGCAACACGATCCCGCACAGCTTTCTGTCCCTTCCTCCTTGCACTTCAGGCCACCCTCGAGCAACGAGCTGCGGGGAAAATGGCGAGGCGTTAAACGGCCGGCGATCGCTTATTGATCGTCATTAATCTTTCCCACCGCCCGGCGAGTAAGAAATCGTACGCGAAAAGCGTACCCAATGCGTCACGTATATTTGTGGGAAATGTTTTCCATTTTCACGGAACTGAACCATGCGAGCAGCCAGCCAGTCGGTGGATAGTTTCCGATCAGGCCAACGTCAGGGTTCCCGATTGTGATTCACGCAGCGCGTTTTTCTTCCGTCCAACCGAAGGAAAGGGATCTCAAGTGGTTGTGTTCGCTATGTCTCTTGTCTGCAATCCTCGCGCTAGGCCGAGTCGAAACGTACGAATCGTTCGGTCTGGAATCGATCTTCCCCTTCCCAAATGTGCGATCTGGATGCCACCTTTCCGGCCTTGGTTCGATCGAACGAACGAGATGATCATGGATCGATCAACGCACACACGATGACGATCGTTCTCGGGAGGACGTCGAGGAACAGCCACGACTGACAAATCCATCTCCCAAATGTTTGTAGGCCGTGTCGGTGGCGCCACGGAAACCACCATCAACTCCATGACAGAAAGCAACCTGCACCATTGAGCAGATTGTTTTCGGAGCTCGAACGTCAACGTTAGCCAGAAGCCGTCGTCCCGATACCCGACCAGAACGTCTCAGTCTTTGTCGTCGGGAGTTTTGTCCATTCCCAGCCGCACGGCGGAATGTCGGGCCCGTTCAAGTGGCTCCGTGACAGTAGCATAGAGAGGCAGCATAAATTATGTAACGTTAATGCATCCCGCCAGCGCCGCTCGAGGTTGCAATTTGTCAGCATTTGCCTTCGCTCCGTCCAGCTGAACCGGGGCCGATGGGTAGATCGAGACGCCAGCGTTCGAGGCTCGAGCTCAGTTTCCCGGTGGTGGTTTCGCTTTGATGTTTCGATGCTGGCTGGGTGCGTCGGGAAACCGGTGGCGTGGCGATGGGAAAATTTTCCGGTGCATTAAGATGCAACGCACAAGAGAATAATGGCACGGACCCGGTAATGGGTGCATTATGGGCTCGAGATGAACTCTTTTCTGGTCTTTTCTTTGGGCAGATGAAGACGGGCGTCTACTCGAAATCTAATACGTTAAATCGTTATTTTTCTGTTCCCCCGTTGGGTGAGCGGTCACGAGGAGCATGCGTAGCACGTTTTACGATCACCACGAATACAGTTTTATGTTAGAATCGACTCATTTTTGCTTGTATCATATTTAAGGCTAATGAAATGCGCAACCTTACAATTTCGTTTCATATACATTTTCATCCTAAACATATTCAAGTGTTCCAAAAGATCTAACGCAATTTTGACAATCTTCAACAATAAAATTTGTACCGTTCCTGACTGTAGGTAATGGTTATATATGAGATTTTTAAATGAAATTTTTTTATAATGAAACGAGTTGAGGTGATTGTCGCTATCTCCACGATTCATTTCGGTAATTATTCAGATATTATTCAATTTCCAATTTACAAATGCTCGGTTCTCTTTACTCAATGGTCTTTTCTTCAACCTCTCTAAACGAGTTCAATCACAAGACTGACTCCCTCATTCCTTTTTCCCTACAGAATTAACTGTGTAATTTAAACTCTAAAGTAGTTTTTCGTCTAATCTACGTCTTTTTAATAATATAGAAATGATATTGAAAACAAAAAGATTCGTTCAAGCTAAAAAGAATAACATGCCTTTGTCAACTTCTTCTCGATCTTCATACATCTGAAACACATTTGACGCAAGAGAAGGAATTAATATTTTACTTTTTATTATGACTTTGAGAGAGAGAGTGAAGGCAAGGAACTTGGCCCGTTTATTTTTTATTATTCTTTTCCACTTAACTAACTTCGAAACCATTTCAATGGTTCTTTCTATGCTGTAGAAGGTTTAGAAAATTATGAGAATCACCGTCAGCTCTAAGAGAAACTACAATGCTTCCATAGAAACTGATTGAAAAAAAAGGATAATCTATTGCTCTATTTTCCCCAGAGACAGTATTGCTCTAAATTTTCCAGTTTTCCACTTCTCGACTCTTCTGTTTTCTGTCAACGATCCGTCCGTGTCTGTACCATTTTCCAACCTGCTGCAGAAGAAAGAAAAACTGAAACAAACCAAAGAAACGTAAACCCGAAACATCAACAATGGATTCCTTTCATGGCGGAGAGTTGACATTGGCCCATATCACTGACAGTTCGTTCGATACCGCTGACATGATCCTTTTCCCTGCGCGGCGGAAAACAACCCACGGAGCAAGTGTCGAGTTACGCTGTCCTCGGCTGGCATCCATGACCCATCAAAACGTTACTCCGTCCGCGGACGGATCAACGGGAGAGATGAACCAAAAACTTGTCCTGACCGATAGTCACAAGCGTTCGATTTGTCAATTTGCACAACGCATCGTTGTTTTGGTTTGAGTTTGTGTCGTCATCATGCGTCGCTGGTCTAGACGACATCCTTTTTTTTCTGCACTGAACCCACCGACCTTTACGACGGCGCTTCCCGGGGGTTGTAAAGTTGTGTTACACAACCAAAGGTCCGCATGTTCTCCGCTTCCCACATTTCTCTCGTCCGCACTCACCCTCAGCGTGGGTTCGATTATGTAAAACAGCGTCGCCAGAGTCCTTGGAGGTCCTGGACCCGAGCCGGGAAGCTGTAAGGTCCTGGCAGGTCGTCGGTCGGAGCCTTGCATAACCGATAGCAGGGCGGGTGACGCCAGCGAAACACCAAACACAAATCAAACAAATTGGACATTGAACATTGCTTCCAGATGTCTCGTCCCAGCGGACGTCGGCGGAGGCCGGCGACATATAGGAACATTTGTTTTTTCTTGTCCAATTTTATCCTCTCTGTGCCTTCGTACGCTGTTTCTTCTGTAAACATTTTTATGATTCTAAAAAACTTTATAACTCTATGTTGTATGTTCTAGTTGAATTTCTTCGTTATCGTTGAATTAAATGGCTAAAAGAAAATTCAAATTTTTACTAATTCTCAATTCTGCACACCTTAACACGGACACGTTTCCGCCATCTTGAACTCACCGGCAGGTCCCGCTTGTATTGGTCGAACGGTGGAAAACGATTTTCCCGCGGCATCGAATGCTTCTGCGCAATGCCGAGCTCGAACCCAAACATCGTTCAACATTTCCCTCCAATACTGACTCACCTTCGATTCGGTTTTCCACCTCACCAGTGAAAGAAAAAAGAAAGGTATGGCTTATTTCTATTCGGTCCAAGCTTTGTGGATTTTTATAGTTCATATTGCTGAAAAACGAATCCAACACAAAGAAAAGTCGAAAGGAAAAAAATAACCGGACGAAATCCAGACACCATTGAGGTCCGAAAGGGATGGTAGTATTTAAATCGGGTAGGGAAAGCGCCATGGTGGTTGCTTAATTTTCCCGCTGTGCCAAAGGAAACTGTGCCGTCTCTTTCGTTCCATATGGGAGCAGCCGTTGGGACGGGTATCGGAATGCGTGTCCGGACGGTTCGCCTGATGGCCCGAAACAGTCGATCACATGCGGTTACGTCGGAAGGACGTTCAAGTCTCGGAGCGTTGCGTTATTACTGTCGGGCAGATGACAATTTAAATCCGGTGGATGCGGATGTGATTTGATAACTTTTTTAGTGCCCAGTGTGTGTGGTTTAAAGTGATCCTCGGATTCTATACAATAAAAGCCGAAACAAGTGTGTGCCATGGAATGAAAAATTCATGAAAATAGTGTGTAAAAACAGAGAAATCAATAGATTTTTAATAAATTCGTGAATAATTGAAAGGAAACATAGAGAAGACCATTAAAAAAATCAATACTAGCGAAAACCTTCAGTTAACTTGGAAAGTGATCACCAAGTGCGGATGGGAAGAAAATGCTCCAGCAAGGATACTACGACGTAACGCACGCGGAAGTTTCCAGTGGAAGTGAGTCGAACAATAACACCCCGTTTTCGGTAAAGGACATTCTCAACATGGTCGAGTCGGGTGCGGGAGTGGTGGACGGATACCTCAACTGTCAGATGGAAGGGTAAGTCTGAAGAACGTTTATTTGCAATTCATTTAAAGAATAATTTAGTGAGGAATATATCACCAGATTGATCTAACTAAATTGTATAAATGTTGTTCAAATGTCATCGGAATTAATTCACTCGACATTGATTTGATTTTGCAAACAATACATTTCCGCTATCAAATGGAATTTATTGAACCTTTTTTGAAACAAACCAAATGAAACAAAGCATACAAAAAAGTAAGCACTTAAATTAATGTCGATGGAAATCGTTTAATCGAAAGGATTCAATGGCTAATTTTGAATTATGTAAATACTACTTGATCCAACTACAATGTTTGAATTCATGTAGATGGAGTTTTTGGCTATTTCAGACAAGCAAATCAGTACAACATTTGACTTTGGAATATTAATTGAATAATCTGATTTGAGATTTTTTTAATTGAATATGGTTCTGTAAATAAATGCAGTATACATTTTGTTTCTTTCTTAATCTGATCTGAAGTTCTTGTTTAAAGTTGAGATTGAAAATATATTTTAACCAACCTACCTGCCGTTTATTACATTTACTCTGTTATTTTTTTACGAAGCATATAAGATTATATTATTCGGAAAAAAGATCATTAGCGTATTTCTACCATCTTATTGGTTTCCCTTAGGCCTTCCACCCATTTTCCTTACGGAAGTTATTCCGGTTACGAGACCTCATATCACCCGACGGAACCTTACGGGATGATTCCGCACGGTTACCTCTCTCAATCACACCATCACCATCATGACCTCGGCTATGGATCCTCGTCGTACGACTTCAACCCAGGGCCGATCCCTTCGGCATCCATCGCTTCCTCTCATATTCCACCACCACACTATTCACACGTACAACCTTACGGCTACCACAATTCAACCGTACCTACGCTCGCGGCCAACGCAACCTCCAGTCCGGCGCTCAGCTCCATCGCCAGTCCCGTCGGTTCTGAACTAGAACCCGGTGGTTACGGTGGACCGGGGAAACCGGTCGTTCTTGGAGGGTCGGAGATGGATCCACCGGCTTGTAGCTTCCAGATGCAGGAACTGAGGACGGGAATGTTGGATAGTAGCAGCAGTACCTCCGGGCAGATGGATGATCCTTCCGGAACTAGTGGTAGCCCCCAGGAACCTCTGAAAGTGAAAGATGAACCGTTTGGGAACACGTCGACATGCGTTACCTCTGAGCACGTGCAGGAGTTGGACAGTTTGTGTCAGATGAACAACAATAACAGCGAGGAAGAGATGCTTCAAAGTAAGAACACCCAAGGAGTTTTCCTTCCACCGATAAATACTGATGAGTCCCTCCAAATATGTTTTTCTTTTCCCCCAGAAGAATGCAGTACACAACTTGTGACTTCGTCCCGGTGCGAGTTGCGCAAGAATGGAAAGCTGCGAGCTAAGCGAAAGCCAAGGATCCTCTTCTCACAGGGTCAAGTCCTGGAGCTAGAGCGTCGCTTCCGCCAACAGCGCTACCTGTCCGCACCGGAGCGGGAAACCCTTGCCAGCATCCTTAAGCTGACACCAACGCAGGTGAAGATTTGGTTCCAGAACCGTCGCTATAAGTCAAAGCGGGTGCAGATTGAAGGTGTCGCATCAACACCTTCATCGTCCTCAGCATCCGACCCAAGCCTTAAATGTCCTCCCGACTCCAGTTCCAAGGACTATGACGAGCTTTCCCTTGGCATGTCATCCGGACCGGGCGGATTCCCAACGGGATACCACAGTTCTACCTCAGGAAACTCCGCGAACCTAGGACTTCCTTCGTCATCGGGTGGCCTTTCCCCGGGACCTCAACCTCCGCCACCTCCACCACCTCCCTATCCCTCGTATGGACTCCAGTACACGGATCACTATCCGACCACTCCACCGCAACCACTTTCCCATTCTTATTACGAACAAAAGGCGGCCTATTGGTAGTGGCGAAGGGCACGCTAGTTCCGCTCAACGCTGTAAATAGTTTTCCCCCCTGTACAAACCACACACCCGACCACCAAATCTCGGTCGTGGGCTTTATGGACAATAAAGTAATGAATGTTAAAGCATGTACCCACGCTTAAGTTATCGTTTATTTGGATAAGAACTCTGGGAGAGTCCGCACAGCTGAGGCGCCCTGTACCGTCTCCGATAAATAATCTTCTCATCCACCGATCGCATGTTTTAGGTCAGGCGTAATCCGATAGTGACCACCCGAAAGAAATCAACAATAAAAAGGAAAACGTGGCGAAAGAGAAGACACGAGCGAAACCTAATAAAACAGTAAACGGCATACATCAGCGAGCTGTCAAAAATCGACTAGAATATGGCTCCCAGCAGCAGCTTCCCATGTGGCTGGAAGTCATGAAACCCGATTCGGCGCTACGGCGTGTGTCAAGTAAATAAAGACCTATCTTCTACGCTTCCAGTCCGTCCCGCGTCGTTGTATGATCGATTAAAGCGATTCATTCATTCATTCGTTTGACTGACTGACGGATAGCTCCAGCCCTGTCTCCCGCCTCCAGCCCCAGTGAGCCCAGATCCTGCCTGGTCAATATACTCCCGCAACGTATCGGCTTCCTTCACTCCTCAACCAATTTGCTCAACGTTCCAGTTTCTTTTCTGTACAATGGTCCGGGAAATGCCAAGCAGACTCTACATGGGGAGCGCGAGAGGCCGCCGAGGGCATCTGTTTTACGTTCTGTCAAAGAAACGATTAGGCCGGATAACCCTTAGCCCCGCGGTCACTGGTATCCCTTTTTGTCCCATCGGCTTCGACGGGAGTTTTTCTGCCCTCGTCTCGTAAGTCATAGCGTGTAAGTGGTTGAACGCGCGCGCGGCAATGGTTAAGCCCGCCGAATGCAATGGAAAATAGGAAAATGCCATAAATCGTTTCGGGTTTTCCCTTTTCGGGTTCCCTTTTCGGCCAGAACGATCGGTTGCAGGGTGCAGCAACACTAGGAGTCCCTTACTTCGGGTTTCTTTTGCTTCGGATTTTTCCCCATTTTCTTTCTAGTGCCGCCCATTAAATTCCCATCAGAGATAGACACGAAAGGGCTCGACGCTGCGCTCTGCTAGGGGCAAATATCGGATGGGAAATTAAATGCCGTTCTTTTCCTCGGAGAACCTGCGGTAAAGACTTGAGACTTTTTTTTGAGAAAAGGTCTATTTTGGATTCTGCGTTATCATTTTTGGGGAATGGGGTTAACTCAAGAGCAAACAGGGAATGCTTTATGGTACAGTTGTAGTGAAAGGGGTGCATTCCAGTAGCATGAGATGTATTTACTGGAAGTCATAAAGTTTCTGGAAATTAACCAATCAAAATCACATAAAATTGTTGTCACGAGGGTTCTACGGTGTAGGTTTATTTTTTCGGGCTTGTGATGTAATTGTAAGCTAATTGGGGACAAATAGCTGATGACCTTTTTAGCAATAACAAATTCTCATCGATTGAAACGTGTTCTTGTTATGTCCTGTTGGGAAACAGGGAACGAAATATAAAAGAATCGTTTTTCTTATTTGAAAACTATAGCAGATTATTTTCCTGTAACGCATGTAGCGTTACTCTATCAGAAGCAATTCCCAAGACATAAACCAATTACGTTATGTGTGAAACATTTCGATCTGAAATATTTCATTTTCCCATTTTCCTATGGAAATTGTTTGCTGAAGTACAGCATTTCTCACGACAATTTTGTTACCAATTTTCCCAAATTTATTCAAGTTTCAGTTTGGTGTTCTGTGGACAATTAATCACTTTATTGAGATCGTAAAAATTATGCCGGTATTTTTTAAGTTAACGGCATTTTAAAATACTAAAAGATTCTAAATAGCATCAACCATCAACCAAAATAATTCAAATGTAAAAATATGTAAAAATATGGATGTCCAAGCTTCAAGGACGCTAGAAACACTTGTTAAGTATCTAAGACGAAAAGTGTCAAGGACCAAAAGCATTTTCCGTACAAAACTGTCGCAATAAGTTCATTATTGTCATTCAAATTACAAACCACACTCCTTCCATCTTATCCTCGAAACAAAAGTGTTCTCAGTGAAATTGCGAAACCGCGTCCTCTGTTGATCTCAAGCCTTCATCATCATGAGCACACTTTTCCCTTTCCTCAGCGTCAACCCCCTGGGGGGAAATCACAAATTTTCCACTTACCAGCACCACCAAGGACTTACTCTCTCTCCAACAAAGCCGTCACCAGCTTATGCAAAGGCGCGTGGCGTACCGACGGGTACCAGAGGCACACAAAGGCTGGGATAATCTCATCAGGGTAGCATATTGTCCTCGGTCACTCAGCCCGAACAACCGTATAAACGGCCGCTCAAGTGCTCCTGTACGCAAATGCCGACGTGCGATTAAGGACATCCCGGAGAGTGGAGAACAAAGCTGTTGCTCAACTTTGCTTTGGCCAATTGTTTCTTCGACACCCGTTTTTTGTAGGGGAAGTCCTTGCTACGCCATGCCATTCTCGGGGATAATAGACACTAATTGAAATTGCTGCCCGGAAGGTGTTACTTGTGTGAATTTGTTTTGCCTGCGGCTTTTGCGGCATCCGCCCGAAAGGGCAAGATCAATGGTGTGAATGTAGGGTGAGGTGAGGACAGCAATGATGATGAGGATGAAATTGTTCAACGACACGTGCACAACCGCTTCGCTAACACTTCGGAGAGGGACTGAAAGTTGGATCGGACTGGCTACTTGAGCGCGTATGGAAAATGGCATTAATTAGCGGACCAACGATTGCCGACCGGATACACGCACACTTCCGCCGGCACGTCACAACAATGGTTGATTTTCCTTCCCGCGCCCTCGACCGGCGTCACGCTGGAATGCATTAATCCGGCAGCGAGCGACCCTCTCGATCGAATTTTCCATTCTTCCGCGAGGGTAATCATCCTCGAATGACAATGTAAACAGCATGAAGTTGGTCATGAGAGAGCAACTTCAGGTCGGGCCGCTTCGGGGGCAGGATGGTTTTTGAAGTATTTACACTTGCGTTCCGGCACCATCCCTTGTCTCCCTTCGTTCGTCCTGATAAGACAACCTTGGACGGTGGCGCCAAATGGAAAAACTGCTCCAGTGCAGTTTGCTTTCCATGTAACATGATACGGCTTCGGGGTGGGCAAGAGGTCTGTACTGGATGCTGTACTAAGCGAGCAGATTATCGAAAATCACTTTTCACCCGAGCCGGTCGAGATTCAATTAACCGAAGTGATCACTCATCGAACACTTTCCGCGTCTGGTGGTGGCCCAACTTGGTTGCCTGTGTTTGCTTTACACAAACTGGAACTCCTTAGAATGTGTTTGCTTTAATCTCAACACTAACCCGAGATTTCGTTTGAACAAGGAATTAAATTAAAGTCAATTGTTAGGAAACGCTTAACAGGTTTCGGATATTCCATTCTTTTTAATAACTGGAAAACATAAGATATCGAGCAAGATTTTTATAGGATGAAATTTTTTAACCGATTGCGAAAAAAACCTATATTTAAAAAAAATTTATCATTCATTTTTAGATTATTCATTGATCAGATCATTTTCCAATTAGTTATAATTAATATCACATAAACTAAGATAGGTGTGCTTTTGATGATTTCAAGTATTATCTTAAGAGACACAATCTGAATAGCATTGTATTTGAATCTATTTTTTGTTCAGTGAAGTTTATCAAGAAAAGGTTCTGCAAAAAGGCAATTTCCCCTTAACGCTGCCTAAATTGTTTTCCTTATGCCTATTTTTCCGCTAGTTCATAACGATCGATATAACAATATTGTCTCATGTTGCTTCAAAGTCCTTTCTTAAATGCTGTTTCCTCCTTTTTTTTTGGGAAAAGCAATTCCATTAAAAACGTTGTCACTAATGCATTTCCCATCATCATCGTCATCACCGTCAACTCGTTAAAGCATTCTATTTTGCCTCCAATTCGGCACACTCATTCGCTCCGCCATATTTTCAGCTGGAAACACCTTCATTTCGGCATTCTGAAACCTGTTTTTCCTCCGTTTTTTTTTTCTATGCTCGCAAAGTAAGAAGGCCACAACTTAATAAAAAGAAAAGTTCACCTTCAAGAGCCGTCCTCGACTTTATGCTTTGATTTCCACTTACTTCCTTCAACCCCAATCCCGGGCAAGAAGCTCCAAACCCGAATGGCTCTCAGACACGCGCAGAAACGACGTCGATGGTGTTGCAAGGAGTGAAGGACCAAAGGAATGAGTCCTTCGTATCGACCACCCTAAGCTCTTTCCGTGGAAGCGCTGCTCTCACGCAAAACAAACAGGTCGGAAAATAGCACAAACCCACCCGAGGAAAATGCGCGCTACGAAACCACATACTCTTCCCGCGGGAGTGAGAGTGAGAAGGCGCGAATGGGCACGGAAGTGAGACACTGTGAGCATAAAGGGAAAGAGCAAGCGAGCACCCATTTTCCACGAGGAAAATAAGTCCTGATGGGATCGCGGACGTCATCGTCCAATCACGGCTCGCCTCTTATCCAATCCAAGTGCGCCAAGAGAGGTCGGCTGAAGACGTTTTTCCTTGCCGGACGAGGCGAATGGCGCCGAGGAGGAAAAGTGTCGGTGCGCGGGCGGGTTGGGATTCTATTTTCCTCACGCTGCGAGAGCGGTCGGTCGGGAAAACTCACTGTGTCGCTTCATTCGCGTTGCTCGCCTCGTTAAGTGCGGTCGTGTTTCGGTTGCTGCTTGCCGATCGGTTGAGTGTGTTTGTTGAGAGTTTTCCATTCGTTTTCGAATGATCGTGTACTGATCGTTGAATGAGTTTTTCAAATATTAAAAGGTGTGGTTTGTTCCTGTAAAATTTACTACAAATTTTCCTGTTGTAAAGTGTTGAAAAACAAACGTTTTCTTAGTGTTCTGAAACATCAATGCATGATCGTGATAGTGGAAAAATTTTAAACGTCTCTTAGTGTTTGGTGGAAATTCGCCCTTGTGGTATATTGGAACACAGTTTTCTTAAAAAAAAGAAACAATGAGTTTAACGGCATCGACGGCGAAGTCGATCGTTTCGACGCCGTTTTCCATCAACGACATTCTCACCCGAAGTCGACGAGCGGAGCGACGTAGTTCGGGCGAGTCGTCCGGAAACGAGGAGGATATGAAGCTGTTCTACCACCACCATCACCACCATCGCCAGCATCCCGTACCTCCTCATCATCCTCATCATCATCTTCCCCCGCACCTTCTTCACCAACACGGCCTCCGCCATCATCATCATCATCAGCAGCAGCAGCATCACCATCTTCGACGGACCTCCGAAACTCCGTCCGCCTCGAGTCCACGCCGGAACGCTGAGGAAGGATTCTACGGAAAGCTGAGCCTGGGATACTACAACAACAACAACAACAACACAGCTGGTTGTGGTCCCACACAGACCGGATTTCCCCTCGGATTGCGTCGAGGATCGTTGGATTGCTTCATGGTGTCGCCGGAATCGGGCCGAGGTGATGGTGAAGGTGAAGGCTCGCTGCAACGCAGTTCCCCGATGGAAGGAAGCCCGGAGGGGGCGGGAAGTGCGGCGGATCGTATCAACAACATGCTACTGGAGGGCGGAAGTCGAAGCGACCCCAACGGAGCCACTTGTTACCGGTTCTCGAAGTCAACTCCGCAGCGCGACGAAAGTCCAATCGATATGCGACGATCGACGGAAAATGATTCCGGTAAGTGGTCATGCATGTGTGCATGTGTGAGTGTTTTTGGTGGAAGAGTTGTCATGGAAACAGGTGGTAAATAATTTGCTTAATACATGAGAGTCCACTTGTCCGGGAATGGTACTCCGTTCCGGACCGATTTCTCGCACGTGTCACGCGGATCGCATTTTCTAATTTCCCATTTCCTTCCCGTCCCTCTCGTGACCCTCGGTCGACGGCTTCAGACGGTGACTCACCGTCACCTTACGCGAATGGTCTTTCGCTGCCCGGCCAATCGAACCCACCCCTGATGGGTGGCGAGGAAATGCCTTCCGCTCGGAAAAAGCGTTCCCGGGCCGCCTTCAGCCACGCGCAGGTGTTCGAACTCGAGCGTCGCTTGCCCAGCAGCGCACCTTTCCGGGCCGGANCGGGCCGAGCTGGCCAAGAACCTACGGCTGACGGAGACGCAGGTGAAGATCTGGTTCCAGAACCGACGCTACAAAACCAAGCGGAAGCAGATCCAACAGCACGAAGCAGCGCTACTCAGCGCGACCAAGCGAGTTCCGGTGCAGGTGTTGGTGCGGGAGGACGGTTCCTATGGGCCGATGTTGACCGCCGGCCAGCCACACTACGCCACCGGTCTCGATCCGGCCCTTCTCAACGTTTACCGACATCAGGTAGGTTTTCCCTGCTCGCTCATGGATTGCATGAATTTTCTCACCATCTTTTTGTTTTCCTTTTTTCCCTCAAATCAGATCCAAATGGCGTACGGAATGCCGGGAATTCCGCCGATGCCATTCTCCTACTTCTACCCGTCGAAGATTGCCACCGTCCCGAGCGGTCCACTTGCCCCGTCCGTCGTCCTTCCCACCACGTCCACCTCGGGCTCTTGCAAACCTCCCACATCCTCCCAGCACGGCCCACCACTCACACATGGACCGCTTAACTTTTCCACACGCAGCGAAAGCGATTCGGAAAATCCGGCCGCTTCGTCGTCCGGGCGCCGGTCGCGATCACCTTCGGAAAACTCCGGGCTCGGGTCGGAGGAGGATCGTGGGCGGGTGGAGGTGGAGCGTGGAAGCGGCCACTGTAGTGTGCTATCGTCGGCCGGCGAAGGAGACGAGGACGAGTGTGAAAATGTGGAAATCGATTGAGGAAAGGCGCCTGAACTCGTGAATATGTTAAGTACAAGCAGTATAAATAGGAGTTAAATGTCTGTTGTGTAGTTTAAGTGAATTTAATACAATAAACTTGTAAGATGTATTGAAAAGGTGTATTGTATTTTGATTTAATATATTCAATTCTATCTTCCGATGTTATTTGCGTCTTCTGTTCTGTAACGAGCATATTTGAATTATAAATAGTTTTGTTCGCGTGATTTTTTGTGTTGGTGGTAAATTTTGTATGGTTTTAGCTTTGAATTCTGTTTTCAGAACTAACCCTATTAATAGCTGTTATTTAATCTTTTTTATCTAAATCACAAATTTTTCGTGATGGATTCCATTCTTCTTACAAACTACAAATGCTAAGCAGTTAAATAATGAAGTTATTTATCTAAGAAGAACTAAATCTTTTGATAAAATATGGCTTCTCGTAAAATTTGTTTGTTTTTACCTACTCTAATTTAGCTTGGAAAGCCTTCAAGCATTCTTGTGTTAGTTGTGCCATTGGATGTATTTAAGAAAGAAAACTTTAGCATGCACTGTTTTAAAAACTATTGTGTATTACGTATGACACAAATCCGCAGCTTTTATTGCAAAAAAAATTATTTAAATTAATTTGTACTTGCAGACAAAATGTTTGCACATAATTTTTTTTAGCAAAATAACACATTTGTGTAGATTCATGAGCACAATTTTTCCCATAAATGTATCAATGTTAAATAGACAGTTTATTAAGAAAGCCCCAGTTCATTTTGTTACAATTGAATGGTAACGAAACGCTGAGGTAAGGGGTTTAATATACTTTAACTTATACAGTAAAAACTGTTGGTTTCTCAGTCATTACGATAATTTCAAGATCAATTTAAAGAAACATATCAACAAACTTCTGCTTCATATTTTGAACTTCTTGCCTAGAAATAATTCCTTAAAATTGGTCCAAAATCATCGGCTTCTGCACACGTTAAGCGCCATTCCAGGGTGGTCATTTCCCTGCGATCGATCGGGAAAATTGCCGGTCATAAAACTCACCGCAAAGCTCCCCCTGGTGCACCAATTTCTCCCCCCGCCTCCGCACCATGCCCGCGAATATCATCACCTAGTTACGCGAAGGATGGATGTTAGTTGGGTCGTAAAAGTCAGCCACCCCTGGGCCACTGGCACTGGCAAACCCCCGGAGAAGAACATCTGCCCATCCGCGTCGTGCATCCCCATTTCCCTATTACTCCACCCTCCATCCAACCGTGGTCTGTCTAGTTGTTTTTGGAGGATGACTTTCCGACCCAACGCTTGGTTTCTTCTTTGCGTAAGAGGCCTTCCGTTAGTTCCTCCGGGAAGCATTGAGGGATTGATGGCGACCTATGATGGATTTCTTTTTATTATCGGTTTACGTTCGGTTGCCTCCGGTGCGTGGGTTGATGCGTTGGCCCCTCGAAATGATGGGGCCGAACCGCAGACGGAGAGTACGGAAAGTGCGCGACGAAAAAGGCTTGCGGCAGTGTGATTTTCCTCGGAAAACTCACCCTCACCAACCGCCCTCCCTCTTGGCAGCGGCCGGGGTGTGCCAGAATTTGGCGCTCGCCATCGTAAATCCTTTACCGTATTGTTTAGATTTTCCAACGCAACACAATCAAACGGCGCGTAAAGATCATCAACGGCACCGTTCTTTCGGAGACCGGGATCTGGCGAGTCTGGTTAAAAACAATTGATCATTTAAATTGCTCCGCCCGAAGGCCTCGCGGACGCAACTCGCTGACGGCGTTTGGTATCGTTAAAAAAAAACCCATGGGCCGGGGAAAGCCGAGCGTCCCGAGCGATAAACAAAGGACGTCCTGGGTCGGGAGCACGCGTCCTAACCTCGTGCCAGCGAGCGTTGGCCCCCGGAGGGCCTTCCCGGGACCCTCCCGGGCGATTTGTGTTCGAGGCCGAGTCTTCCGGGGCGTCAAAGTCGCCCTCACCATGTGTGCCGAGGGCGATGATGAAAAGCCAATTATTTAGATTATCGGCACCGGGATTCGGGCGCACTGAGGGACAGTCAAGTGTCATAGTCGTGGGTGAAAAGAGGAAAAAACCGTTGAACAAAACAACAAGCGAAAAACAAGGCAAAAGAACGATCGGACCGAAGGAGCTCCTTGCTGGGCAACGTTAGCACACTCGGGAAACGCGGGTTTCGAAAGAGCCAACCAAGGAAACGCACCCACCAAGGCAAGATGTAAACAGTGGGAAAAGGCATTAAAAAAGTCTGAAAATTGAATGGAGATCATTACACGCCAGGGAAAATCGGGGAAACGGGATGCTTTTCGTCCCTCCGTTCCTTCCTTCCAACATGAGATCGTTTAATTTCCTCCGACTCAATCGGTTTACTGAGCGTTGTGCGTGGAATCGGCATCGATATCGATTGTTTCTTCCATTTTGTTTACCTCGCGGACGGTGCGGACTTGTGGAAACCTGGTTCCAATTGTGCCCGAACGCGCCATCGAGTGACGCAAATGATACTTACGCAATGGGTTCGATTTATCTATTAAAAACCCGTTCCTCATCGACAACGTGCCATGATGGAAATTGTGGTGAGAAATACAAATTGATTTCCGAAAATAATCATCCTTGAATTGCCTCATTGCAGCAGGATTTGTTTAATCCAGAGATGTTTGTATCATGTTTCTAAGGTTTTAAGCATTTCATGGTTGAAGAATCATTTTAAATCTTTCTTCGTCCTGAAATTCTAACTGCAATTTACCGCAAATAAAATAATCCAAAAATTGACCATAAAAAATTAAGGAAAAATGCTTTGAGTTCAATCAATTTCTCATTAAGTATTCTTAAAGATTCTTTGAAACGTAATAAATACCATGAACTCTGACTCATCACGCCATTGTCCCACGTTGCCTTTCAATCATCTTGAATGAATCTTATTCTTTTTATGAGCGGGAAACAATGACTCAATTAGCAATTGATATAATTTCCTTTTTTCCCACTCCTTCACCTCAACGCCCACGAACACTTCCTTTTTTCCTCCTTCATCAATGGCGCACTATCGTTGGCTCTGTATTTTGCCAGCTCTCCAACGAACCAATTTGGAAGGAAAAAGAAAATGGGCATCGTAAAACCGAAGCGCCCGGAAAAGTCTCGTACGGCGTATCGATACAACAACGGATAATTTATGCCAATCACACAAACTCAGACACATTTCCTTCGCCTCCCCCGAGGGCGAAAGGAGGCGAAAAAAGTTCTCTTTTGTCCACTTTGTCCGCCCCCGGCATTCCTTGCTGCCCCCCGTCCGGTGGAGCAGAATTTTCTTCGTCGATCCGAAAAGCGATTAGTGATAAGTGAAGCGTTTCAGCACCAATCAAATGGCGACCTATTGAAAAGGTGGGTAACCCGCGGAAAATGGACGACGGAAAGGAAACGCAAGCAAAATGAAATAAAGTAATGCACATCAAGACGGGAAAATGCTTCGGCGGAAAACCTTCCACCACGGTGGAATGGAGGTGGTAGAATGAGAAGGAGAAAAAAAGTATGGCAAGAAATCAAACATGAAGCAACGCTAATGGGCACCCTTTTCAATCATTTTCTCAATTGCGACACTAATTTCGATCCCATCGATCCAATTGGCAAGTGGAGCTGGAAGTGGGAAACTCGGCGAGGCCAAATGGATGTATAATGTGCCGCTCGCCGGTGGCAATAGGTGACTACGCGCGCACACATAGACAGTGTCAGGATGGAAGAAGAAAGGAAGTATGCTTGGATAGGAGAGGGCGAGTTTCCATCGATTGGTAACGATCGATCGAGGAAAGGCGTCTCGGAAAACCGGGAAAAAAACCACCACCACGAGCATCAAGCTAGAAATGCTACCAGGGGGTAAGTAACGTTCTTCCATTTTCCGTCCTCTCGAGAAAAACCGATGTACAAGGAACGCTTAAGACGTCTGCCAAAAGCACACTCGACACCGTCACTCTCAAGACCGTCGTGTCGTGGCATCGAGAGACAATTTTCATCAATTTCCACCCTCTGAGCAGCCTCTTACCGAGACCGATCGAGGGGGGACACGGAGCAGGATGAAAATGGAAACTTTCCGCCAAGAGGACGCTGGTTGTGGCAAATAAATCCCACTGTCGGGTAGAAAATTACATACATTTTCCTTGCTCCACGAGATACAATTTATCCGCCCTTTGCCGATTCTAGTTTCCATTCGTTCTTTGAACAATTTCCTGCTACCATAAAGAGATCGTCCTTCGCTTCCGGAGAAAGCTGCTCTTCGAGTGTGACAGTGGATAATTTTGCTTTCATTTTCTTGAGAACGAGAGGCGTAATTTTTTGTGTAATTTTCGTACCTTTTTCACCATGTTCGAGGGTTTTCTGTCCTAAAATTTCTTGTCTGTCACTTTTCGTTTCCAAGTTTCTATCTTTTTCTTTTTCCAATTTTTAATGGTCTAAGGATCCCTCACATAAACATTTTATATACACCCGAGGAAACAAGAATAGCACCACCCTGTTTTTTGCCGATATCATTTAAATGTCCATAAAATTCGAGCTTTTTCCAGTATGGAACGTTAGTTTAATCAGTTTTACAAGTTTTTAGTGGGTTACGATCATATTAATTTAGTCTATTAACGTTTACGCCAAATAATTCGTTAAAATGGCCTGGAAGTAAAAATAGCACCACTTTGGTTTTTGTTCAGCAATTGCAAAAATTTCAACAATTATCAATTTTAAGTGGATTTTAGAGATATCACTAGTTAGAATAGAACTCAAACTATAGTAATTAAGTTTTATTAGCCGTGATTTATTTGGTTTTTGAAGTCATTTAGCAGAAATGGGTCAAGAACAACATCGTCTATTCAAAATTGACCTAAACATCAAATCTGATCATGATGCAGCTCTCTGTTCCATGAAAACCGGTCTAAAAATCTTCTAATTACATGTCATAGCAAATCGGTTCATGGAAAATTCCGATAACGACGGTCACAAGCATCAACGTAGGAGTGAAACCCAGCTTACAGTGATAGATATGCGAATAATTCATAAATATGTAGTGAAATGGGGAAGAAAAAGATCGCTAAAGCATGTGGAATTCTTCATAAGGTGCCACCAAGGTATGTGAAGTAAATTATGTTAAGCGGGGAAACCACAAATGGCCAGAAACATTCTGTAAGCCCAACGTGACACAGCGGCATGAACTGAATCGGTTCGTATTCGCTGTAAAGTATATTTCTTGGAGCGAAGCATGGTAAAAAGTTCTTTTCCAACCAAATACTATTTATTCTTAGTTTTTTAGATGTTTGGCAATACTTTGGGCATGATTCTCAACAAAAAACTGGTGTTAAACTGTGCCGGCACATTGACGGCTTTAAACCATTTATATGGGGAGATCCCTCACTGCGGTGAAGCTTGCCTTGCTGTGGATTTGAGTAAGAATGAAGTCGAATACACTAGAAACAAAGTTAATTCGCCAAAATGGGTGTTTGATGGGCTTGGACTGCGTTTTGCAGCAGAATAATGGCGGAATTCACAAGTTTTTGCTGTCTATAGGTTGGTTTCCTGACAAAGAACGGAGATTTCAGAGTGGCCAGCAGACCCTTTGTGTCTAATCTCATAGAAAACCTTTGGTCTAATCATAATCATCTTTGTTGTCTTCAATTTTCAACAAGTTAAGCAACAATTACATGCCAAGTTGCATTTGTGAATGTTGAGTGCATAATGAGCAGAATTCCCAAGAAAACATAATTCTGTGCCTACAAATCTCTGCATATTGAAAGGATTAGCTACAAATACTCGTAAACTTAATAAAGACATCATTCAAGTTTATTGTTACTGTTTAGTTTTTGTTAGAATATCTTCAATTGCTGAACAAAAACCAAAGTGGTGCTATTTTTACTTCCAGGCCATTTTAATGAAAAATATGGCGTAAACGTTAATAGACCAAATTAATACGATCGTAACTCACTGAAAACTTGTGAAACTGATTGAACTAACGTTCCATACTAGAAAAAGCCCGAATTTTATGGACATTTAAATTATATCGGCAAAAAACAGGGTGGTGCTATTCTTGTTTCCTCGGGTGTATAATAATACAGTCTGACACCCAGAAAACTGCAAATAAGTGTAAAACATAATTTTATAGAACCTTTTCGTCGGTTCCTGATAAGAAAAGTACTTTTATAACTATGATAAAATGATTTTTTATCCATATTTTACCGTTATTTTGGTTAGTTGGTCATATTTAACGTACTGAAAGAAAAGTCTTTTTACGTATTTAAAATTTTAAACCTCTATGTGGAACAATTTTAACGAACTTAATTTGGGTTAAACATGATATTTTAATTTCTTTAACTCTAATCGTTCAATAAATTTCCTTTCGTTCATTTTAAAACCCGCTTATCAACAAAATGGACCCTCATGGTTCGAATTTGCATGATTGCTCATCAAAAATCAACATCATCACCAACACCACGGTCGGGATCGTTGCTTGATCTTTGTGCCAAATGAAAACACTGCCAGTTTTCCACTTCTACGCGTCGCGGATCGTTCGCGATCGTAATTGCGCTCATAAAGCGCGTGGAAGCATTTTCTAATTGCACCTAACGAGCTTCCCTTCCGAGATATTCCCTGCCCTCGTCACCCTGATCGGCCATAATTTTAGTGAGGAAACAATTGAAAGTGACTTAAGACGGTACTTGTAAATATTTACAGTGGAGCATTTTATTAATATTTTCCTAAATGGCGGACGCGCCCGTCCAGCGCGTTTTTCCGACCGTTTCTCCGCCGCCCTTTCCGCCCCATCCGGTTCGTCCGGCCAAAGTCCATCATCATAATTCATTCACTTAAGCGCAAATTTTAGAGGAGGATGTGTCTGTTGAAACTAGCTGTCTGCCGGAATGGTTTGCGCAATGGCGGAGTGGCAACGGTTTCGGGTGGAAAACTCAACGCTGACCGGAAGCGTGGTCGTTGGGAAACATTTCCATCTCAGGCCGGGGGGTCAGCTAGGAAAGGGGGTGGGGGGGGGGGGATTTTCGGGCCCACTCAAACCCATTTTCGGATCGATGAGAAGGTCACAGAAGCACGTAGAAGCACACGCCATGCCAATCAGCATTCGGTTGGGGTCGGTGTTTCTCACGCGAAAATCCTCGTTCGATAAAAATTGAATTTTCGCGGGAAGGAAAATTACGCCCAAGATACTTTCGACTTGCTGATGATAGGGTTAAAAGGGAGAGAAAAAATTGAGGAAAATTTAACCGAAAACCAAACACCGGTAAAAATGCTACAGTATCGCTTTTGACAACATTGGAAAATCCTTCCATGTGATGGGACCTTAGTTTTCGCGGGTTGATGATTCCTCACGTCGAACAATTGACTTTTCGCGGCTTCATCATGTCGCCCTTCTTCTTCTCTTCCCTCCCTTCGTCACCTTGACCCACATGATCCGCCCAACGGTCGCGCGATGTTGACTTTTCCACATGCCCGCTGCGTAAACAAACACCATTATTTTCCCGTATCGTTCCTTTTACTTCCCCCTGGACGTACGGGTCGTTTCGGAGCAAAACTGCCATTTAACTACGCGTTCACTTGACTGTAATAATAGGATCCTGTACACCACCCCATGCACCCCCACACATTTACACACACCTCACCTGCAACAAGTGAAAATTGGAATGGAATTGGTTGGAAAACGGGCCCGGGTAAAGGTGTAAGTATTTTCTTTACCCAAGAGATCGCCGATCGCCGCTCGCTCCACTCACGAAACGTGAAGTAGTGAACGGAACGGGGAGTGTTTGAAAATGGCTTTTTCATGGCAGCGGCCTCCGTGTTTTCCCCCGCCGTACCTCTCTGAAGATCGCGATCGTCGCGCTGCCAAAGAGCGCCCGAAAGGCTTAACAGCAGTCGGTGGAAAACTCAGCTCCCTGTCTCCCTCCGCTCCGTGGGTTTTCCCCGGACCGGCGCGGTAAAAGCACCAATTACGCCCGGGTGAAACCGAAAGGCCCCCGGGTACCCGGGGTACCATCATCACACATGGCTGCTTCTTAGAACAACATTTCGGGTTTTCGAGTCCATCAAAATTCTTCGACTTCGACACTCGTCACATCCGTCCGTCGCGAGCGAGCGGAGATGCGCTTTTTGTTTACACGATTGTTTTCTTGTAAAACGGCATAAAACAAGCAACACCGGCTCGCCTGTCTCCCTCGGCCCCCCTCCGGCGGGTGTTCCTCATCCCGGCCGACACAGGAAGCGAGGTTCTAGTGTGAAAAAGTGGGTGAAAAATCCGAGCTCCGCTTTCCTGCGCGGTCATGAGTAAATATTTCGAAATTATTGATGAGCTAATTTTGACGCTGCACTCGAGGTTTGCGGTTTTGCCTGAAGCGATCGAGAGTCTAGAGTTCCAATATGTGTTTGTGGGAGTAGTTCTTACTAGGAGTTTGTGTGCACTGTCGCCGATCCTTTGAACGCGCACGACACTTGAGATCACGAATCGAAATCACGCCGAGCTGATGATCGACGATCGATTTATGAACCCGTTTAGCACCGAGCACCGATTATAAATATTAATTGTTTACCATATCCCGCGCCGTAACCAAACAAACATTCCCGGGTGGAAACACGATGCCGGCGGGGGGAAAAGAGAACACGGAAAAGCCGCCAAAGTGTAGCTCTTGCTTGACAGACAGGCGGAGAGCAGGAGGCTTCTATCCGCGTTCAAAGTGATTTTATTTTCCCGTTCGACTTGGCTTAAAAATCCTCATTGCTCTTCGGTTCACACTTCATTGCGATCATCATAACCGGCTCGCTTAATGCGCTTTAATTATGTTCGATCTTTCGTCGGGCGGCCGGCCATAAAACTCCACGGCGAGCGTTGGGCGTGATCTGATATCTGGAATCCCTGACGATCGACAAACAAAGCAGATCAATCGATGAGCTCTTTAAAAAAGGTTCAAAGGAAAAAGCGCGATTCCAAGATTGAGATGTGTGCTGTAAACAGGGAGGAAATATTTAATTGAACCATAATAAATATAACGAGATGATAATGATCATCCAGTGATGATGAACGCGATAGATCACACAGAAATTGTATATAAATAATCAAGCCGGGACCTGTTAACAATATCAGATATCAAGTTTGATAAATAAAATCAATCTCTGAGTTTTCCCTAACCAACATTACATGGAACTTAGATTTCAGCCTTTTATCTTTACATAGTGTATCTTTGTGTTTATTTCTTTGACATCCTTTCGATTCTACATCTCTTCGATCCTTTTTGAAGCTGTTTATTTTGAAAAAGAACTTGGAAATTTCAACCTACAGTAAGTTCTACTTCAAGTGTTTCGACGTATTCCCAAAATTTTGTCAACAACTTTACGAGATTCAAGAACGATCTGTTAAATGTCCACACCCACCAGTCCAAACACTTTCCCCGAGCCTCTCTTATGGTGGTCCCTGCGTGAAGTGTCACAGACTAAACAAAAACGGCACAAAATTCCAGTGTCTCCGCGCGAACTCGTCTTGGGTCAATTTTCCGGTAGCGAAAAGCGAAGAATGTCATGCCGCAGTGATGCGATCAAAACCTGCTCCTGACTCCGACGACGACGACGACGGCGACGGTCCCGGGAATAAACAATCGGGATTTAAGCCTCGGGCCAGCACTCGGAGCTGCCGCTTAGGACCACTGCCAAAAACCGTTAAGTTCGCTTCTCAAGATCTCGTTCGCCAGAACGTAAACAAATGCCGTTTACCATTGGCCCATCGGAGGTTTTTCCTCCCGTTCGCTCGTTTTTCGGGCTGTTTTTATTTTCCTATTCTGTTGGTCGAACCGTTTTTAAGGAGAAAAACTACTCCGGCTAACTAGCTTTTCCCGCCTCGCGAATGGGCATAGGGGAAACCCGAGGTATGGAGAAAATTGGTATATTGAATTACAGGAAACCCTTTCTTCGGAGCGATTACATTTTAGTGAGTGCACGACGTGCCCAGTGCCCAGGATCGGCAAGCCCGGGTCGGGCTTCGGGATGGGTAAATATTTACATATATATATTTTTCCGTGCCGCTTTTCCCCTCCCCTCTCAGCCAACTGAGTGCTCGGCACTTTCCTACCCAACGCGGTGTCGATTTTCATTGTGGCCAGGCCCCGACACCGACGCCGAACTCGCCGAGCTCCTGGAAACGTCCGCCTGCAGACGGTAGCAGACAAGTGTAATTAAAGGATAACTTCGCCATTAACCTTTCGGGCCGTCGAGCTACTGTTGCTCGGGAATCGGAATGGAACCGTGGTTAGAAATCGGGTTGTAAAGTACGGTTCCGTGCGGGTGGAGTCGAAAGGAGGTGTGGAGGAACGTATACTTACCGAGGCGGATGAAATTCCATCTAGTTCTGGCACCCGGAGCTGCCAGTGTTGAAGAGTATTTTAAGCACTGAACACTCCTTGCCTTGCCATCGCAAAAATTCCGACACATTTTCCATTCTGTTGGACCGTGCAATGAATTATAAATGACGCTGTTTTATTTTCAAAACACAAAATTCTCTCTTTTCTATAAACAAACTTGTTTTTAAGAAACGATGATTATGTTTTCGTAAATGACAAAACAAATTTTAAATAACGTCAATGAATTTAAAACGATTACAGTTCATCCACACCAGATTTAATACCCCGTTAAAAGCACCATTTAAAACAGATGCCTTTATTTTCATCAAGTTCAGTGATCAAGCAAACCTTTTTTGGAAGTAAAATCCATAAGAATCCTCCAATGATTGTTCCCACTCACTCAGTGCACCATGCTTATCAAAGTACTGAAGCACTTGTCACGATTTTCCTTCCTTCTAATCATGTCTTGCTTCGACGAAAGGGTTTTGAAGTTGGTTTCATTAGAAACTACCACCACGATGATGTCCTTTTCTGGTGAAAGTCCCATTTACAAGTAATTAAACCACTTCAAGGCAACCGCACGCATTATGAGAGATTTCTATCGCTAAGCTGGGAAACGCTGGATGTCTACTGGAAAAATCCAAAGTGCTCGATCGAGGCTCAAGAGGTCGGGAATGTCACAGCGGCGATTCGAATTTGTTTACTGATAACGTGCACTGACTGGTAGCACTTAATTGCTTACAAGTGGTACAACGATCATCCGTTTCTTCCCACGGACATGATCTAACATGCAATCTATGCTCGATTCGATGGCTCGCGATCCCAAATAGAATAGAATAAATTCATCCGTACAAATAGAGATTCAAACCTGTTAAACTCTTGCAAACATTTTTCTCATCGGAAAAGCTAAAATATTGAGCTACTTCTGTGGTGTTAAAGAGAGTCCATAGGATTTTGGTACAGACCCTTTCTGTTCGTGTTGAGGAAAATCAATCGGAAAACGATTGGCGTTGTCACATATGGTTAGTGCAAAAGGGAAACACGAGTCGCGTTGTTGTGTTTATGTTCTTTTTTGGGATGTTTGGCTTTAGTAACGTTTTATCTTCTTTTCATACATCATGCTTTGACCTTTCGCTTATGCAAAGCATCTAAATAAGAAGCATAGGAACCAGTTTTTGTTTTTTGTATGGCAATTGATTTAAAACAGTTTTAATAAATGCAACCTGTAGGGATTGAGACGAGAGAGTTAGAGAAATAATAATTGAATGAATGAACAGAAAGGATAAAGGAAATTTGAACGAATGTGATAGAGAGCAACAGCGAATTCAAACGCTTTTTATAAAATCTAGAATCATCCGTAAGCTAGTAAGCATTGAAAATGGGAAGAACCATGGGCCAAATAACACCGGAAAAGCACTGAGCAAAGAACGCGCAAGGAATAGTAGATATATTGATGTGTGTAACTAAGGTTGAGTCAGTCTTGAGATTGAATTTGCAGAGAGGGGTTGTTATTCGAGATACTAGTAAAGTAGCTGGAGAAGCGAACGTTTGTAAAAATTGGATTGGACAATTGACTTTGATTTACAAAATACAAGAATGGATCGTGGAAATCACGACACATCCCATCCAAGAATAAATAAATATTTAACGATCAGACAAACGAAATAAATAATTCCTATTTGACGTTTAAATCTTGTAAGCTAAAAAAATTGTTTCCGCCAAAACTTCTAAAATGATATGATTTAACATTGAAAACCAAGAAACCATCTATCAACTTTTCATAACTTTATTAAAAATGGTTGTCAAGTGAAACCTTCAACCATTGATCTTATGCCAAACATGTACTTGGATATACCAGACAATCCCAAAGAAAGTAGTTCAATCCTATTCGTACTATTGCGCTCTAACCTCCCCATGTCGAGTGGCCCCTATATCCCTCCCCACACCTGCCAACAGCTTCCTTCTTCCAACTAACGTCGAAAATTCCGCCAAACTGGCCGCAACGATTGAAGCTGTTATCTCCTCAAAACGTGCTCTAATTCCATTTCGTCCACTCGTCCACAACTTCGCGGTCCTTCCGCATCGACAACCGACTCGTTCTCGGTGGTCTCGGGTTTTTGCAAAACTACCAGCGCAGAGTGGCCTCACGCATGGGTTTTCCTCCTCCGGACGAACGCTCGTGTGCAGGGGCAAGGAGCCGTTTGCTAGATCGCATTCGAAAATCCACTTCTAAGTGTTCCACTAATCTACATTCCCTCTTGACCCTGTTGCTGCTCTACATTGCCACCGTTGTTGGACCGAAAGCGGACGGGACCTCGAGACCACAGTCTTTCCCCGGGTGGGTAGGATACCATCGAAATCCACTTCATGAGATGTTGCGTCTTTTCCGCGGACTCTTCGGCGCGCTGTTGCGCTTTCCCTTCGACAGGGAACACACACTCAGCTACGCAAAAGTGAGCGAATGTTAATGACGCTTCTAAGTCCATCGCTTCCATCGAGCACGATCCATCGAGCACGGGAAGCCGTTTACGCGATTTTAATTCGGACCGCATGGCGAACGGCTTTACGTAACGGGTTGGTGAAAAGTCGGACATCGTAAGCTGATTTATGGCCTCGTTCTGCTCAGAATTCCTCAAAGTCTTTATTTGGCCAACTTATAATACAATTTAACTGCCCCATTTCAGTTCTGCTTCTTGCAATCAAATATTAATTTCAACGATTCGTTTTAAAAGATAGAAATTCGAAACCCGTTAAGGCCCACCTTGAAGAAGACCCAGATGTCGACGTCGTGTAAACAAGCGCCAGGACATGCTCAAGGGTCCCGCCGTCCGACAGGACAATGGCGCCGACGGGACACACGTGTTTTACAACACAGCGGACATTGGGAAGCCGTCCCTTATGGTTCGTAAATTTTCCCGTACCCTCGTGTCGAGTGTCGTGCGTGCGTTCGACGATTTATGCGTGAACTATTGATCTACACTTGACCACGAAACCATCTCGGAAAAGTTTTTATTTCATGACGACCTTAAGGAGCTAGGAGGAAAACGTGGGTGGTTTATGTTGTGACAGACTGAAGAGGGTCAGTCGTTAGAAGTACGCTGGACATTCTTGAGGTTGTTTTCTGTTGGTGGTCAAAATATAGATTCTTACAGATTCCTAAAATAAACGTAGGAATAATTATTGATTACTAGCTGATTTACCCGATTTCATCCGGAAAGAATTCAGATCTTTTTTTTTCTGATAATAGAGTGTTTTCATTAAGTATCTAGAGTTCTACCATTCGGCTTGTTATGGCCCGTGCCAAGTGGTATATACCTAGACTCTTAAAAATTTTGAAATGAAAAAGAAATATTGAAATCAACAAAAATGCAATTGTTTAAAACCACCTTAAAACGACAGCAAAACATAAAAAAATTTTTTTAGTCGTCAAACTGTTCCTCCCTCTTAGTGCTGTCGAGCCAAATTACCCAATTGAAGCAAACATGAAAAAAACTATGCTGGAAACCCAGTTGAACCAGGAAAACGGTGTTAATTTAATTGTAGGAATTTTCAATTGTTTGTTTCCCTACCAATTATTTGCCATCCGTTCTTTTTTAATTGCTTAACGACTGCATAGACTTTCAACATTTAATCATGAGATTTTTAGCAACCGGCTTTATCCATAAAATTTCTGTATTTTTTCAAAAGTAAACTAAGCAGTTTTATACCAACACTATGTTTGTTTTTGGCTTTCCATATTATTCTCCTCGCAGTCAGCTGGTGGAAAACTGCATAGACCCTGCGAAACACAAACTCTCTCCCCCCTCAATCTGCTATCCAAATTCGATAACCGAAAGGAACACAGATTGTGTGCACCTACACACCCGTATGTGTTCTGTGTGTTCTTTCACGGTGGTGACACTGACTTTGAATTTTCCACTACATTTATTGTTCCAGGACAGCCAGGTTCTGGAGAAAACTAAAACCGTGCACTGACGATGC
>KE524778.1:390312-476487 GCA_000441895.2 Anopheles sinensis | reverse complement strand
GTTTTTCCGGGTTAAAAATGCCTCTATCAAATTTTGATAGCAGATTCAGCGGGGAGAGAGTTTTTGTTTCGCAGGGCTTATGCAGTTTTCCACCAGCTGACTGCGAGTAGAGTAATATGGAAAGCCAAAACCAAACATAGTGTTGGTATAAAATTGCTTAGTTTACTTTTGAAAAAATACACAAATTTATTGCATAAAGCAGGTTCATGATTAAATGTTAAAAGTCTATATAAAATCTCATGATTAAATGTTAAAAGTCTATAGGGAAACAAACAATTCAAAATTCCTACAATTAAATTAACACCGTTTTCCTGGTTCAACTGGGTTTCCAGCATAGTTTTTCTCATGTTTGCTTCAATTGGGTAATTTAGCTCGACAGCACTTAGAGGCAAGAACAGTTTGACGACTAAAACATTTTTTTTATGTTTTGCTGTCGTTTTAAGGTGGTTTTGAACAATTGCATTTTTGTTGATTTCAATATTTCTTTTTCATTTCCAAATTTTTAAGAATCTTGGTACGGGCCATAACAAGCCGAATGGTTGTCCGACCATTAGATTAAGTGACCACAAATCCTGCGAAATTGATACCCATATTGCATTTTTACTATTCTTGAGTTAGTGGATTGCATGGTTACCTCTCCTGCCCGTTCTCTTTGGTGGGTGAAATTTTAACACACGGTAAGGTGGGTTCGGCAGATGCGCTGGGGTCGACATGCAAAACAAACAGAAACAGTGAATCAAGAAAGAAGCGATGTAGATACTGCTGGAGACGGGTTGGAGAGGCCAGTGAGACGGTTTAACCAGCATGTGCACTAATTTTCGTAAAAATTCGCTCCTGAATCTTCAAGGTTTTTTTTTTTAATTTTCATCAATTGAAAGGTATGGGTGCTCAAGAGGGGTAGTTAAAAAGAAGGATCTCAGCATAAATAAAACGAAGATATTTTAGTACAAAAATTAGCAATTTTCCAGAAAAGTTTAATACAAATAGGCTCGGGAGATTTGGCGTGAAGATGACATACATTTAATAAGATTTAATATTTTACTACCAAGCACCACTATTGTTTTGTTGCAAAAGAGAGGGTAGAGAGAGTTGAAGTTATGATATGAGACTGTGATCATTTGATTTAAAGATCACAAATACAGCGAAAATGGTACCCATTTTGTATTTTTACCATTATAATCGCTGAGCAATAATTGTTTTTCCCTAATTTACGCGGAAAGGTGTTGGGGAGGTGTAAGAAGGCAGGAAGATATCATCAAACGAAGTTCAAAAACTCATCCTTGAAAAATTAGCTACCTTCAAGCCAAGTTTGACGTGAATCGGCCCGGTGGATTTTGCGTGATGCGAGCACATACATATATATATATACAGACAACGTTGAGTTTTACATATTAGAAGATAGAAGATCTTTGCTCCTGTTAGTAGAAATAGTAGAAGATCAATAAGATTCAGTGGGGGCGTTGGTTGGTTCTTACGTTTTGGGAATCTTATGTTCGTCTACAATTCTTTTACGAGGGTATATTGTACTTCTTTTTAAATTGTGTATGACAACTTTACGCTACATCAATTTTTAACTTTTTAATACAGCACTTGTTTTTCAGGTGGTTTAATTAGTGCCCCTTTATGAAAAAGTACTGAACACACAAGTTTTTCTTTTTAATAAGACCATTTATTAAAACTATTTCATAACATTTGGCATCGTAATTTTGATTTTCAGAAAACGGAAAATTTAAAAATGAAATAACGCAAATTACAAAATTCAAACGGAAACATTTCAGGCAAAATCCAGTTGTCGACATTCAAAAGCGCCATCTATACCTTTGTCGACTGAACGAAACTTGACGAATCGATATTCATAAATACAATTCAATTTAAAATATTCAACGGCTTTTCTAATGAAATCAAGAATTTATAAAAAAAAGGTAGTAAACGTAGAAATCCCATGTATCGTTAACGTTGATAAAATTCGAAAAACTGGAAAAAATTAGGAAGAAACAGGTTTCGATGGACAGGGTTACAAAACCTTGGACTTTTATGCTCTAGTGTTCTATGCAATAATATATGTTAGGTTTTATTTTGCAAGACTTGGGTATCGCTTTAGTTTTCCTATTTTTGAGCTATCCAAAACAAGTATCACAATCGTTGGAGAGTATAGTTTTAACGACCTGCGCCATAACTTTTCCTCCATTTCCTCATATTTATGTCATTAGCGGAACCCTACTTCTGCTTGCTTGACTTTTTATTACATCCTCTGTTACGTTTCCCGTTTATGCGAAACGCCTAAGGAACAGGGAAAATCAACCAGCGCTAAAAAGATAACAAACCCATCCGGTTAGTTTAGTGATGGAAAGCTAGCTCCGAGAGGGCAAACACAACTTCGCACAAAACTCGATACCGAATGGTGGCATGTTTCCGCGACGATGGATGGGTTTTAAATAATTAATTTTCTGATTGATGTTTACGACGTGGTGATTCGTGCGAGCGTGCTCTCTCACACTTCTGCCTCTCATACACACTCAAATAAGACCTCAGGTAGGGAAGGAGCTTCGAGATCACTTTCCAAAGACAGCTTACCCACAGCCGGGTTCAACGGGGCGATAATATTGACTGGCGGAGTTGCGGTTTGGCCATTTCGTGTCACACACACCCGGGCACCGGGATTCTCGGGTCATTGTCAAACCACCGTCAGTAGTTCGCCAGCCAACATCGCCCGTTACTATGTTGCCTTGTAGCCGACCCCTTGCTAAGGCCCTTCTCGCCCTTTCGTGCGAATGCAAAGAAAAAGCTGGCACTACAATGGCGTCGTTAATTACGAATGTCGCCGAAATGGGACGCGTTCAAGCCCCAACTCGATTCTCGATTGGTCATGGTGTTCACGGTTGGTGTAAAGGAGGGCATATAAGAACTTGGATAAATGGAGGAACGTTCATGAACCTGCAATAGTTAGCGTTTGAATCCGTTTTTACACGTTCCATTGTCATGTACAGTTATTCGACTGAACATTAAGAAATAAAAACAATGGCCGCATGCAATTTTCTCAAACTTTAAGGAAAATGTGGCGAATCATGTTCTATTTAGTTGCAGAAGCAATGAATCGAAAAAAATGATCATATTCTGGATCAAATACGGTCGTTGGAAAGCTTTTATTTCAATCGGAAAACAAATGAAAACTGACTTAAAACTTGTAAAAAACTGTTTTGTCATAGATTGATACCATCTAAGCACGTTTTTCCAAATTTTAATCATATCTCTTAAGCAAAATTGCAATTTAAAAAGTATGAAAACAATTCAAACATATTATCGACAGAACATTTCTGTTTTCGACAAGTTTCAATTGGTAAAACATTATGAGGAAAACATTCCAAAAAGGTTTTAATTTGTTTAGGATCATAGCTTGCCATTTGATTTGGTTTATTTTAACATGATCTATAGACCTTTAGCAAACATTATACCTTTCAAGATCTTCGGGAATATAGCAATTTTTATTTCATTTTCAAACAATAAAAACCAGATCTTCGTAAAGAAAACAGAAAGTTTGTCCCGCAAACTGCAACCGGCTCCTGTTTAGGTAATTTATTTTCATAGAAACACATTCATTAGAAACAACAAAATGTCCACTCGAGCGGCTCACTGCCGGTCCTAGGATACGGTAAACAAACCCCCCGAAATCCCATTAGATCGTTATCCTGCACTAATAGACGGCGTCCTTTGGCGGTGTAATTTTCCCCAGTAAACATTAATCCTTAAAAGATTAATCATAACAACGGCGGGTTGTGGTTTAGGTTTTTGACAAATCATTCCGAGGGCTGCGCGGTCGGGAGGAAAATAACGAAAAGGAAACTTAAACAACAATGCCTTCCGCGAGGCTCGATCCTGCAATTAGTTCACACTCTGCGGCGCTCGAAAGCGAGGACCTTTTGGCCGCCAGCGAGCCGATCTGCTCTTCTGGCCACAAAAGGACGGCTCGTTGGGCTATTAATTAAATCGCCAATCGCCCAGGAATGATCCTTTTGGGATCACCTGTTCGGGCGGTGGCGGGTGCGTCATCAAACGCGGCGTTTCCGAGCGAAGGATTTTATGAGCGGAAGGCTAAAACGAGCCGCAACCAACGACCGAACCGATACAGGAGCTTTGCTCAGTGTTTTTCCGAAGGTTTGCTAGACAGTCCTTTTTCATTCATTCGGTTTTTCCATTTTAAAAGCTGAGTTGAAAGTTGATAAGATGAAATTTTTGTTTTTAGTTTAAATAAATTCCTCTTTAACACAATTTCATGTCGTGAAAATTCAAACATTTTCCCATCTACGCAAATTACCCGCCTTTAATAAAACATAAATGATATTGTATCTGCTCGATGTAAGCTTCTTTGTCCAACATTAAAATACTGCACAGTCGTTTAGGTAAGAGGAGCCTTTAATTGCACCCTTGACTTCTGGCGCCTCGTCCACAATGGAAGGCAAATGAACGACTCCGAAGCGCTGCAAGCAAACCCCTCCACATCTTGACGGACTCTACGAAGCAGGAACTCCAAGCTGGACGGGATGTTGCAGTGCATCATTTAAATAATTCGTCGATTAATATCGCTGATAAGGGCGCGTCACTCCTTACGCCCCTGTTGGCACCCACTAATTATGATCATTTTGGGAGTGCTGGCTCCGTGGTTGTTGTTGTTTTTCCACTGCGGCTTTTCTTTTTGCCTTTGTTTGCACCAGGAAGCCATGCTTTTGCTTGTTTTTTTGTGTTTCTTTCGAATCGCCCACCGGTTCTATTCTGTTGTTTGTGGGTTTGTTTCTTTTTTTTGGTTCATTTTCCCTTCATTTATCCTCACGGGCGTCGGTCATTCGGTTTGGTGGTTGTAATATTTGGGTAATTTGTTACGGTTTGCTGTTTTAAAGGGTCTTTGATAGTTTTGCTACCCGAAGGTTTCCGGAAAAGGTACGTTCGGGTCCGTACTTGAGTGCTGTTTGATTGTTCTTTCCCGATCTAAGAGGTCTCTTTGTGGCAGGTGATCCACTTGAGATTATCTATGGGCGTTTGCTAATTACAAGCAAGACTAACCAATGGTCTGTTTGAAGTATTCTGCAAGGAACGTATAATCTAAAATAGTTACGTGGGTAATTTATTCTACCAATGCGTTATTTAGTATAAGTATAATGTTTGTTTCACCTAAAACTAATAGGCAATCAAAAAGCTATCAGTTTATACCAGCATGACAGTTTATATCAGGAAGACACATTTATGCTTCAAACGACTCTTTGAAATGTTCATAAGCCGCTTCCTCCCTATTTTGTTTATTCTTTCAGAAAGGTTATTTGTTAAATCATTTTTATGAGTTCATCGATAAACCGACGACACAGTAAGCATTGGAATTGTCTTATAATTGTATTTAAAGGCCGTCTGAAGAAACGAAAACATTCTTCCCTTGAAGAAGATGTCATCAACATGTTCACCTTCTGTCGTATTTGGTTGGTTTGTGCTGTCTCTTGACGAAACACGGGGGGAAATAAACCTCAGTAGGCCATGATCCATTCAACCACCATCTCTTAACAACCCATCACTGAAGCCAATAATTTTCTGGAAGTTTTCTGGGGGACACACTCGACCAGTCCCCTCTTCCGTTCCGACCAAATGGTTAATTAATTTCAAAACGGTTCTCTACCAAACAGCCGGAATGAATATGGAAGCCGGTGGACTTTCTGGCCCCTTAGAGAAATGGGGGGAGATCGCAAGTTTAACCAGAAAAGTGAACACAACCGCACTAAATAACGTCATCACGACACGACGACCCCTTTCGTCGGGTGAATCCCTTTTTCCGTCGAATGCGTTCTTTAATGACATTTTTCTTGCACCAAAATGGTGCCATCGTTTCGGAACGGGGTGGAAAAACGAAGGGATCGTTCAGGGAAAGCCCGCATACACTGCGCACGCCATGTTTGTTTTCGTATTCTTTTTTTTGCCTCTCCTGGGTGATTCGTCTTAATGATGACATTTGTTTGGAAAATTCGTTACCAGCTGTCAACGGGATGGGTTGGCTGTGGGGAGGGGGGGTTGAAGGGTGGGAAATGAAAACGATGGATGTTATTCCAGCGTGCAGCAACCGAGTACACACACGCACACGACAATGTCGGTTTGCAGTGGAAATGGAGTGAAAGGCCGTACAATAAATCCGGTGCGAGAGTACATGCGTTTCATGTTGGCGTGAAATCAAATGTAAACAGTCTTGCTTCTTTGGCTGGCGGGTGATTTAACTCGCTCGTTTGCCACCTCTTGGAACGATTTGCGGTGCAACGAGCCGATAAAAACGGATAACCGAACAGCTCACCGAAAAGTGATGAAGTTTGCGCTTAACTCACACCACGAAACATACGGTGGAAATTATAAGCATACGGCTAATTAAGCTGCTAAAAACTTACAACTTTCGATAACACACTAATTTGCCTATCATTGGAATTCTTTCACGACCGTTAATGAACACCTTCCTCGGGGCCACGATTAAGCACAGGCAATCGAAATGAAATGCGAAATACACCATCAACTTTTCGAAGCGGTAGAACCGAGAAGCAAACCAATTTCCTTCACCAACCGCTGGCGATCGATGTAACGGGAAACCGGGAGTGTCGGGCTGGGAAGTTGGCAATAAATTAAACCATAAGCAAATTACATTTCCGAAAAACTCATTTACCGAATGACAGGAAGGTTGGAAGGGTTTGAGGTTTGGGAAGGGAGCGAAACGAGTTCGTATTTTCCTCGACATCAATTAGTATCGACGTTCGATGTTGGAGACCCAAAAGGACGCAAAAAAATGGCTTGCAAATATAGCTTTTCACCAATTTGCATACCTTATTTTTTTGGATAAACTAAGTATAAAATATTCGACTGCCCTTTTTGTACATTTATTTAAAGCATTTGATAAAATTTGTGACAACGACTTTTCGTATGAAATTTCTTCTTTAAACAATCCGATAAAACAATTTTCCATCAACTCTGTTTTTCTTTTGATTTTCCACCGGTAATCTGGGCGTGTTTTCCTCCTGTGGAGGTCGATGAATCGGGAAAATGTACAGAAATGACTCCGCCTAGCAACATAAAACGATCTGCAATGGTGTGTGTACCATCAGGACCGGTTTTCCTCGATTTTTCTTTCCTCCATTTGTTGCTACAGTTGTTTCCTTCACTCTAATTTAGCCTGAAACGTCTCGTTCTTCCGTTCAATTTAACCTGCACATTTTCCTTCTCACTCGGACCCCGGGTGGTTTAGGAAATCGTTTTTCTTTGCAGTCTTGCGGAGGATTCGCTGAAGGCGTTCGAACGAGGGAAGTTAAGTGGCGGTGAAGCTCGTGGATTTGAGTTTCAATTAAATTAAAAGTGGAATTTATCGTTCGTTTCGTTAGCTTTCGCCGCCGAACGTGATACGAATGGAGGCAAACCTTTCCTCTTCCTTCCCACCGTCACCGTTGCCTTCCACCAGTTTCGCATTTTCGCGAGTTTTCTCGCACGGTTATCCTATTTCGCTTTAATAATCCCCGGTGCCCACCCCGTTGCCCCGTGATGAGTGATGCACACCCCCTTTTCACAACGCCGTCCAGGATTCACAAATTCGCAGTCGACGCGATCGTAATTAAAAATTAACCAAGCTCATTCCGCAAACGATTCCGGCAATGGTTCGGTGAGAGGGTTTTTTTTCTCTATCGATTTTAAAAACCCTGCCGCTCCGTCCGGCTGACAGTTCTGGTGCAGGTGCTTGTCAGGCTCATCCCCATCGAAACGTTTCCCCGTCAAATGGGCGATTCATTCCGGATTCAAGGTTAATTTAGTTGCAGCTCGAGACGCCCGAGACAGTGGCTAAGCGAAGGATGACACAAGCTGATGAGCCGTTTGATCGTCCTTCCGCCGAAGGTGGCAGGTGCTTTTCCCAATTTGTGTTTTTTTCGGTTGGTGAAAACCACCACTGATGACATCAATACAATAGGTAACTGTGTGTAGGTTCGTTCATTAAATATGTTTATTAATTAACTACAACTTATAAGGAAATGTGTACAACTACAAGGAGTACAAAATTCGATATCTTTCCATGAATCTTTGATCAATTTTAATGCAGTGGAACAAATTTCCACACTCCAGACATGCCTCTCTTCCCTCCGTAACGATAAACTTTATGATTTTCCCTCTAAACACAATTGCTGGTTGTTCAGCTAGGAATGCTCATTGAAAAGCGTTGTAATTAAAAACAATGGTTAGTTAAAAAGGAAGCAAAAGTATAGATTTTCGTGAACAAGACCCTCGTTCCTCTTGACGTGAGCTTAACGAAATTGAAGTCAAACACGAAAACCTGCAAGACGACATAAGGAATGCACGTACCGTGGATAATTGTCGGTTGTAAATAGAATAATTGTCACGCTTCGTAAGGGTACACCCGTGGTAAGGAACTTCTCATATGAAAGAGTTCAGTTCAAAATGTGATAAAAATAATTTCGTAGTAAATCTGTTTTGTTCTGAAAATTGTAGACTAAAATATATCACGTTAAATAATTATGCAAAATATTATATATTTGAGCTTGTTATTCGGTTAAAATGAAAATTATTTCTTTATTCAATACAATCCAAAACAAATGCTTTTTTTCTAATTAAAACAGTGTCCAATCATTTCCATCATTAGGCAAACGATTCGTTCGCCGTACCGCAAACTAACGTTAATGGGAAAAGGTGATACAAATTTTGGTAGTCGCAAACAAAACTCAATTTTACGCCTTCGCTGGTTCTGCGGAAAATTGTACCTCACTTGATGCTCCATCAGCTCGGGGTGCTAAAAACCTCAAAACTAATTCAACGTCACCACCGAATGGTGTACGGAACGTTTTAACCTCCTATCAACCATTTCGTGTTCGTGATCCTGCTCCCTTTCCCATCTCCAAAAACCGACCAAATTTAGCTTCTGCCCCATTATCGATCCTTTTTGCGATGGTGTTGAATCCTACACCCCCCACACTACCGAGCGAATCCCTGAAAAGTCACCAATCTCATCATCCTATTTCCATCACGCGAATCCAATTTTCCTCTTAGCGAACGATCAATTTTCAGCTTGACAAAATGCCTTTTCCACCGCTTTCCGCCCCACATTTTCTCCCTCGCGCCCGAACACCCGACCAATAATGGAACCGGCGTTCGGGGAACGTTCCGAAAATTGTCATCCCCAAGCCGGGGGTGTAACCAGCCCGCTTTTTGGGGTGAGAAAACTGTCAAATCACCACCGAACATAATGGCGCTAAACATTGTAAACTTACCGGCAAACTTTTCTGTACCGTCATCCAGCGCTCGGCTGGAAAATGTTCCTTTAAGGTGCCCACCCTCGAACTCCGAGGGCTTCGAGCATCTCTGCAAGCAAGCACTGATACACTCCGACACCTTCCAAGGGGGAGTTGGTACCACCAGTAAGGCCACCAGCAAGCGTTTAGTGTCTCGGGGCATGCTCCAGTTGGAATCACCCTCCGAAGGGGAACAACAATACACCCTCGAACACCAACGACCACTCAACCGTAGTCGTTCACAAACACGAGAGAGAGACACCCTCCGACGCGGGGACATTCCGGACGCTTTTCGGCCAAAATTGTCCATAAAAAGGTTGAGAAGAAAATGGGAAAACGGAAAATGTGCACTCACTTGGAAAATCAACTTCTTGCATCCGTCGTCCGACAATCTCAAACGAGAGGGGAACAGGTCTTGGGGGATGAGGCCCCGAAGAACTTTGGCCAGAGACCGTGATGGGCTTCTGTGAGCCCATTATCTGTGAGATTGACAAATTCTTGGTCCAGAGATTTCATGGTTCTGAGAATGGTTCGTTTTATTCGGTTTTGGTTGGAGGGAAAAAGAGGATGTCCTTACGAGTTTCTGTTAGTATGGGCTTTCGTTTGACTGATGCCTTTTGAAAGTTGATACAGTGACACACAAAAACAGTGCTTCTATAATGATAAATAATGTTCTGATTTTATAAAAATTTCGTGGTGAAAGAATTAGTTTTTCGATGGCAATACGATGTCCTTTGATTGACAAACAGAAGAAAAACAAAATAGTACAAAATAGTATACTGGAGATGATTTTGGAGCTTGCTAAAGTTCATGCAACGTTATTTCAGGCTTTTTCCAATTTTTCTAAAATAAATCTTATCAAACATCATCTTTGTTCATGATTGTTCCACAAGCTGTGGCAATCCACAGAAGGCAGATTGAACAATGTAACAATTAGAAGTCTAAATTACAAAGACAAAATCTGCACCGCAAAATACGAGAATCCTTCACCCCAAACCCTGAAACTCACGAGATCAAACCGAAATGCGAAATGCTTCCTTCCAGTGCGCCCTCCAGGTTCGGATTTTCGTTTGTCGTCACGCATTCCAGGCGATTGGGCACGCCGGCAACGAATCAACCCATCACGCCCGGCAACCTTCCCAAGGCAATCCGTGCGGAATTTGGCACCGAAAGACGGCGCAGAACGGAACAGGAAAATCTGCAACCGCGCGTTAACTAAACGACCGAAAGGAAGGACGACGGAGGCCCCGAAAAGGGCCAAGCGATGATGAACCCCGAGGCGCGCACAACGACAAACCGGAGGGAGTTTCTCCACGGTCCAGGACTCGGCTGACGGAACGCCGAACGGCGTTTGCAAGTCCGAGTGTTGGCTGAGTCATTTTTCGGGACTTCTGAGAGCCCACAAGAGATGCTGCGGTTCCTTTTTCTTCTGCCCCACTCGCACGGATGGAGCAGCAACTCCGGCGAGCCTCCGAAACCGAGACGGGCGGTCCCGATCGAGCCGGGCCCGGGACGGACTTCCATCATCTTTTTTAAGTGGTCAAAGGAAGCCGCGGCCTTAGGTGTCGGTTAAGCTAATTGGTAGAAGATCAAAGGCGCCGACGATGTGTTTAAGTACGATATAATACGGTAAAAGAGTTGGGGAATGGAAAGAGATTGGTGTGGGGTGCTGACCACGGACCACGGACCACTTGCCGCTCTCAACAGGTAATAACTCTATCTCACTCAACGCGCTGGAAACCGGGCGGCCGAGTAGGAGCCTCCAAATCTGGACCAACAAACTCCGAGGCACTCCAACTCGAGCGGATTTTCTTGCTTAAGGGGTGGAAGAGGGGGGAGGAAATAGTGAATACGCATCATAATGAAAATTAAAGTCAGAATGGATTGAAATATGTTATTAAAGAGCGAGCCCACGCCGCTCAATTTGAGGTGAACCATGTGGTTCCGGTGCGCGAACTGCAAACTTTGGCGTTCTTTGGAAAGTTGTGGAAATCTGTTCCTAACAGAATCCTCGAATAAAAATTAGAAATTAGTAAGACCCAGTAGTTTTTAATTGTTGTGTAGTGAAACTTTCTTATAATTTAATTTCATCAAGTATTTGACAATGTATACAGGAGCTTCAAGGTATCGATTCCAAATGTAGAAGTGTTAATAAGGTCAATTTCTTTTTTCTTCTCTTGCTCAGCCTTCATTAATTAGATCGATATCGTTAAATAATGGTTTACTACGCGCCGTAGCTGTAAAGCTCCAACCGATTCTGCCCAAATTAAAGAACGGGATGCGTATCGAAGCCGACCCGAGTCCAGCGCGCACTGAACGGTTCTTAATTTCAACAATCAAATTTTTCATTTTAATTGCCCGACTTATTTTGCATGCCCACCGATTTGCCGGATCGTTTGGTGAGGATTGAACCGCGAACCATAATCCTTTCGCCAATCGGCCAATCCATGTGTGTGTGTGTGTGTGTTTGTACCGTGTGTGAAGTCGATCCATCCATCTTCTTCGGGGCAGAGCACAACGGGCAAGTTTCGGGCTACCAGGTCCGTGCGTCGGAGCTCTTCTTCTGGCTAACATTTTCAGCATCATCAGCATAAATGGATAATGAATGAGCGGCATCACGAAATGAGCCCCTTTCTGCCGTCATCTTTTACACTTCCTACCTGATGTTTCCGTGGGGTTACGTTTTTTTTTTTGTTCGGTTCTGTGTGTTAAGGCTGAACTGATTTTCGTGCCGAGCCCACCGAGTGAGAAAAATCGTGCTCGTTTTCGGGTGGCCGCGTGGATGGGTAACGGAGGGTGAAAACAACAGGAAGAAAAACCATCACCGCTGTTCGATAGCGAATCTGGAACGTTGATGGAAAATGTAGCATTATTTACTGGCCCCCTCGAGCTACCGAAAGAGAGGAAGAAAAATCAATCGAGTTGATCTTTTATTCTTGGGTGTTTTTCGGGGAAAATATAGTCCTCACTTGATGTTGTTTGTATCAATAGCTTCCGTTTGTTTTAATATACTTTCAGTTTAGTTTTTTTGATATTTATCCATTATCTTAGTGTTTAAATTAATGTTAGAAAAGTATTTAAGTTTTTTCAAGATAATCTCCACCATTTTTCCCATGTTTATTGTGCAGAAAAGTTAATAGTTTTTCTTAGAGATAACGCTATCGATTTACTACTTTTTGAAATAATCATCGTGTCCAAATAACATAAAAGTCAATTATGTTCGATAGCATATCTGCAACGGAGTAAACTCTTCTTGAGAAAAAAATGCTGATAGATCCCTTTTACATTGGCCGAACCTCTTTCGTCCTCACGCGTAAAACATGGGCGGATGAAAAATAGTCGTAAGCGACTTAATTAAATTCCTCATAGGCAAACAATCGTAACAAACAAACGGGTGAAGATAAATTATCACCCATCATCAAGCCTTATCGCCTTGGCCTGCCTATCGGCTGGTTGGTACCGAAATCTTCTGGAAGCTGGAAAACCAAAGGACCAACATGTGAAGCGGGGGAAAAAATCTCAGTACAAGTGTCCGTAGCAGATTCACTGATTTGCTCTGGCAACGCCTCCAGCAGGGAAGTGATAAGAATTTATCATCAAAAACAAACCAATGCCGCATTTTCCCCGGGACTACGAACAAGGAGGGTGCGAGGGTTGCGCCGGAACAACAAGTGCCCCGTCATTGGAGTGTCACGAATTTTCCCGGCTGCAGCCGGGCGTTGGAATGGGCCAGATTGGAGGCAATTTTTGATGGTCGATTTCACGCCGGCTTTTTATGAGCTGCTGAAATGAAGTGCCCGGCCTATCGCCGAAGCCGAAAGGGTGTTTTTATGAGCAAAGCGGCGCATAAATCTCCCCGTCATCGGCTACCGGCTTGGCTTGGCAGCGACAGCGCATTTTCTCGCCTCGGCCCCGAAGTCGTTACGCTCGCGATAGGAGCGTGAAGCTGTGGAAAGCCGATGCCGTGTCTCCCCCGTAGGATCCTCGTGAAAACGGATCGCCTCGTAACGGCGTATGTGAGATCGTGAGCCAGCACTTAGCAGGACGGACCACACAGCTATATTAATAGAAAACGTTTACAGACGATTTTGTAACGCGATCATGTTTCTTGTCGTTTGGACTGTCTACGTACAGGTTTGAATGTTATGCTCCAAACGACAATTCAAAGTCCGTATCCAAGCAATATAATTCCAATAAACATCAACGTAGCTTTGCGGCTACCACAGATTACTTGAACTCAAAAGTGCTTGTTATTCGAAATTCACATGAAATGCTATAAATTTTCCAAATAAATAACGAATGCTACTGTTGGCGAGAACTTCAGCCTTCGCTAGTTGTTTAGCGCCTTCCGAATGCATCCCGAATTAACAAAAACAGATCCTTTTGAAATAACAACAGCATTATCTTTTCAGTCGGACTCCGCCGAGTTTGCCTCTTTTTCCATGCTTGGTTAGGGAAGCGACGATGTTTCACTTCATTAAATAGTTGAACAAATAAATAAATCAGTTTGCCAAGCTGATCCGGTTTGTCGTCACCGCTTTTCCTTCTGCACAAGGGTGAAAAATCTCTGCCGAGTTGGAAATGGACATAAAAGAGATATAAAAAAGGTAGCTTCAGCTTCCGAAAACAGGGCCTTTTTTCTAGTGAATAATGAACCATTTTCTTTATACATTCCCGCCGTAGTTGACACATTTACCCTATTTTGCTGGGTGAAGGAGTTACCCGTTTTTATTCTTGTTAAATAAAATTTGTTTTGGTATTAAGGACTTTTGCATATTAATTTTACAAAACCAATACCAGTGTTTTTAAGCCGATAGAATCGGGAAGGAAAGGGCATTACTCAAACGTAACGTAAACTTGGGATGAGACGCATTTTATGCTTGTTTTTCTCATAATTAAAGCATTCCCCTCCTAAGCATCGCGTAGAAAAAACAAGAAACCACTCTGGACATTCTTATTTGTTTCTATTACCAAAAGTAGTTTCTAAATATTATTATTATTATACATCCACCTTTATTTCCGTTTAAATTGTGCCTTGAGCTTGACAAAACAAATACAACAATTAAAAGACGGCTTTTTTGACGATAATTTCTAATCACAGTTAGTGGCTCACTAGGTCTCTCTTACTTTCTCCCATGAGGTATAGTAAATAAATACACCAAATAGAAAACAAATAATTAAGATCAAAATCTTTAATTAACGATCACTTCCACCGGGAAAACGAGGAAAACGCACACTTGCCGCTGCTAATCGAACTCCACCGCGCTTCAGCGGCAGCACGGAGCTGATCGTTGGAAATTGGATTCCGTGGCCTATGCTTCCGATCAAAACTGATGGACCGGGTATGCCACCGTCTGGCGCGACCGGCTGTTGTCGGGTTTTCGGTGCGCTTTATTTGTCGAATTTCCTCTCCGATATCGCCATCATCCTGTCGGGCTGCGGTTGATGATGATCATCGCACCAAACGATCACCGCTAAACGAAAGCAATTACCGAGGATCGACAGCAAGCGGTGGCCGTGGTGCATAGAACAGACCTCAGATGCCGATGAGCTAGCGATCGTTGCTGTTTTATATGGTTTTTTCGTTAAGGGAAAGCTACACTTGGAACGCTATGGGTTGTGCGGCGGCGATTTTATCGATTACCGACGAAAGTAGAAGCTCATTTGCCATCCTCGCAGAGGCAAAAAGGGTGTGGAGGGAAAATCCGTCCGGAATTGCGGTGGCGCGGAAGCGATATTAAACATATTTTCGGCAATTAATGAACTATGTACGAACGTTCGTGGTTCGTTGATCGGGCCGAAATGAGCACAGATAAATACGGTGAATAATTGAGATTTCGAGGGGTCTACTTTGGGGCGTACGATCGTTCGGTAGAATCAACAAACCCAATCGCGCAACCAATCTCTAATTAATGGTTGTCTATTACGCTAATTTCCCAGTGGCTCCATTTTTCATCCTTCGTCATGACTCTTGCCCATGCTTGTTTTTGAAGATCGGTTTTTTTTCGATATAAAATCATTTCATTTTTAAAGTGCGTTGTACATTCAATTTTATATAAAACTTGTAGAATTATTTCATACAAGGAAATTGTTTACGACATCTGTTTAAGACGGCGATGATCGATTTCTGTGCAGATTTTCTCAACAGCATACGAATACCATAACCCAACTCCACGTACGCCGATGATGAATGAAGTTTTAATGAACACCTGACCAACGCCATCGAACCCGATCGGTCCACCATGAACGAGCACGAACAACAAGGAGCAAAACGACAAGTACGTTCACTCGTGCGGGCTAACGCAACGAGATACTAATTATGCTAAAACATACCGATATTCCTGCCACCATTAATCGTGCCGCATTAATTAAAGGGCCAGCGGGTTGCGTGCTCCAGCTTCGGACGGCACAGCCTTCTTGTTGTCGGCTTGACAGCTGTCAACTCGTCATTCGATTTTCGCCGGATGACAATGGACGACGCTTCACCTGCGGCGGACTCGCGTCCTGCCTGGGCACTACTTACCCGAACTCGCAACTGTTTAGTTCACGTCGTTAGTATGAAGGTGCAGCTCCATACCGGCTCGGATACGTGAGCCGATGTTTGCCGTCGAAGAAAAATCATTAAAATGAATTATTCCTTAGGCAACATCGTACGGAAAAAATATCGATTTACTAATTGGAATTGAATATTCTTTTACCTAACGTGCCTTTTACCACGCTCCCCATCGGTAACTCTTTCCAGGCGGAAAACCAACTCGGAACAAAGTTTATTTGTCAGTGTGTGTACCGTGTGTTTGTGTGTAGAAGAAAAAATAATCTGAATAAACATCAAATTAATTCCGATATAACATGCAGTCAGTCAATATTTTACATATTTAACGAAGCAGCAAACACAAGGAAGAGCCCTGCTTCACCAACGCCATGGCATGGTTAGTTCCCATATCAATTTCCATCTCGACATTCCCCCTCACTCGCCCACCCGGCGATTTTCAACCGATCGTCTTGGATTTTTTGTAATTCTTCCGAGGAAACCGAAGCAACGTCGTGTTCCGAAAAGGGGTTTGGATAATTTTTCAATAATAAGGCACCGCCGCTTCCGTCGCCTCTGCGTGCGGTTATTTTTTGTGAAAACAGTTTTTCACACAAACAAACAAGGTGGGTTTGCATGGTTTTTGATAACGTTGCTGTCTTTTCTTTTTCCCAAAACACGGACGGAGCCGACGAAAACTGGAGCAGCTTGAGTTAACAAGGAGTCACTAATGGAGGGCGACTGAGAGAAAGCAAGCTGGGCGAGAGTGAGATGCCCAACCGAGGAGACACGTGGCCCCCAGCGGGACGCAGCAGAAGACGAAACGCGAGCCGGCCTCGAGCGGAGGTGCGCGAATTAATTAAGGACCTTCGGTCTCGCTCGCTCGCTCTTCCCGACCAGCGCTCCTGTTGACGCACATATCGCTAATTTGTGACCCGGCCCGGTGGCGATTGGCCACATGCCAATCTTGTTGCCAGCGCGCTCCATGATCCGCTGGTGGTAGCGTGCCTGGGATGAGAAGAGTTTTCTGTTCGGGCTTTCCCGCTTTTCCGCCATCCGGACGCCCGGCGGAGCAATGTTTTAATTAAAAGCCGAACATCAAACACACTACGCCCCGAATACCGGCGCAGGCCCGGGCCCGGAGCTCGAGCGGCGCACCGGAAGCCGAAAGGGCCGTTCATCACGTGCGCCAAACTCCCACCGGGGAGTCCATAAATAATCGCATCTACATAACAGATCGTGTGACTAAGATGGTGTTTAAAAGGCAGTTTGTCTTTATTTATGGCAAAACGCAGCGCACTGGAAATCACGCCAAGCTGCGCCACTCTCCCTCACTCTCCGTTCGCCCCTAGCTCCTTACCACCCTCGAGCCGAAGTCGGAAGCGGAAGGACACGAAAAAGACAAAACGAGCCCACGCAAGTCCACCCAAAGACAACAAAGTAATTTGCCATAAAGGTGGAAAGTTGTGTGATTGAAATTGATTTGGCAAACAAATAAATCCGACCGCTCCTGCTCGCGGCCCTTTTGTGGGTCACTTTTCCGCATTCTACTTCAAGCCCCCTTGGACGACTCTCGTGGAAGGGATGATTTGTTACGTATTAGCTACGGATGGCTGGGTAGAGTTCGTGCAAAGGGATGGAAATGAATCATCCGGAGCGGATCTAAGCCAATACTCACTCCGTGTTTCTGTGTGTCTTTCGTCAAAAAGGACATGCTTTTTCACCCGCAACGCTTCGATAAGACAAATGATTGTTTGCCTAATTTATCGTCTACTCACCGTTCCGGAGCTCGACTGGATGCGTAGGGTAATAAATTTCCATCTCATGGGGATATCATTAGACGTCCGTAACACTTTTCTCTCCGTGTACAGTTCCAGAATGTTTTGGAGATTGGAAATAACCAACAAAATAATTCCACGTACTCAGAAGTGACGTAAGCACATAACAAATATCAATATAACATCTCAAAGCACCTTGGCTTTTAAGACTAATTTTATAAACAAACACAGAACTTTCACTAGCAAAAAAAAATGACACGTGATCTTGTAACAAGTTTGAGTTTTTCTGAAACAGCCAAAACTAACTCTTTTTCAGGTTTTGTATCTTTAATGACTTGAAAACTCTCTGGTTACTATTATTTGAAAAATTTCTGATAGTTCTCACCGGTCCTTCGGAAACTGAAACATTATTTATTTTCGATCGTTATGGGGACACGGTAATAAAATGCAATATTTGCATAAAAGACCCAATAAATAACTTGTTGATGAGTGAATATTCATTGAGCGCCACCAAATAAAAACACGATAAACACACATTGTAGTCGATGCAAATCTATGTAAATTCAGTCCGCCTTTTATTTCGCTTTATTCGGATATTTATGCAAACTTACGTGAGCAATCAAGAGCTTGGTGAATGGGAAATATAGTTATTTCACCAACTGCAGGAACTTCGTTTCCTCTCGATACGGAAACCATCACTTAACGACATTTACTTTCGTTGTCCTTGGGATGTACCAACCGCATATGCGACGGTTTTACCCTGTAATTATTGCACTATTGAACCGTCGAATGCATCTTCATTTGTGGTTGAAGAAAAAGAGGTTAAAAGTGTCCCCATCGAAACCGAAAACGACCAAACACCATTAAAACGATCCATGCATTGGGATTGGTTTTTAGGGACCGGGTTGGATGTCTTCCTCCATACGATACCCTCATGACCTCAAGCGATAAAACCGATTATTTGCTAAACATAAATTAAAAACACATCCCCTCCAGCCCTCGCCCGGGGAATCCTTTGGGCTTCGTTTCGTTCACCGGGTTTCCAATTCGAAATTATCGAAGCATTTCGTCCCTCCCATGTGTGCGGCCACAACGCTGTGTTGTTGTTTTCCTGCCGTGTCTCTGCGGCTGCGGCCGGCGAATTATAGGGGTCACGTAATAAAAAATATACAAACACCATTTTGAATCGATTCCGGGGGCTTACCGCAATCACACGAGTGAAAAGCAAACAGCGTCCATTCGTTCGTTTTCGCTTCGTTGCTCCCTTTTGACCTTCGGCTGGAAAACGGGGTGCCGGGGCGAGGCTTTGTTTGGATGAATGGATTAAGTGTAAAAACGATGAAATTGGTTCAATTTGCTCTCGTACGCTGGCTCCAGCCCACCAGCTGGCCGCTTTCCCTGGGGAAGAAAGGGAAGAGTTTTCACAACGGGTACAAGGAAGCTCCATATAGATTTATTATAATTTTTCCGCCTGTTATTCCGCCAACGAAAGCGAAACGGTAAGGAAAGGATGCTCGTTTGTTTGACTCGGCGGCGGTGGCCGAGCGATGGTGTCGACCGAGGGCGTTTCGATTAATAACAACTTCAGGACTCGTTCGCGCTTCTTCCCTATTCTGACCGAAGTAGAACATTTTCACTCCCGTCAATCCGTGGACACCGCCGGCGAAGGAATCGTGTGTAACGAATTGTTATTAAATTTGATAATTTTCTCAGTTCACGTTTTTTTCTTTCCAGCTCCAGCGAACCGCGTGTGGTCTCCCGAAAAATCAACCCTTCGCGTTTGGAACGGGTTCTTCCAAAACACGCTTAGAACCACCCAAAGAAACGAGGCAGTGAAAAGAAGCACGCACCCAGTTGGATGCCAGGTTCGAGCACCAGGTCGAGGATCGTTTTTCAAACCCATTACCCAAAGGGCGGCTCCGACTCAATTATTTAATAAAGCCATCATAATCCACCCCGGTGGTTGGTGGGTTTTGTTTTCGAATATCATCCTCAACAACATCATCTCGATCCCGCTCGGTCTCGTCATCACCAAGGTATTGCGCTTTGGCCAACGCCACACCGGGTGGCCACCGAGTTTCCACCCGCTTTCCCGCGGTGCACGGAGGTGTGCCTTCGACCACGCCGCGGTAGGATAATAAGCATTCATTACGGACGAGAGGTTCGTTTTTCTCGAGGAGCGTGTTTGGGGTTAAGCAGCTGGTTGTTGCCGGCGCACGGATTGGGAAAATGTCAGCTGGCCGATGGTGATGCCGCGGTCCTTTTGGAAACCCGACACTCTCGGATCATCCCACGCGGGGGGGATTGATGCTTCCTGGTGTTTTGTTTTCCCCGACCGAGCCGTCCTTAAACGATTGGAGTTAATTGAGATCATAACCGGACGGTTGATTGGATAAACAGGGGGAAAACCAACACGATGGGTGGGAGATTGAGTTATCTGTGAAGGCCACTTCAAAGAAGATTATTACAAGTTAGGGATATTATTTTTCACTCAAAAAGTAATAACTACACCATATCTCATTCATGTATCCTTAAATTAAATCTTTTCAACGTGATCTCGTTATGTTGAAAGGAAACAATTTATTTTACAAGCTTTTGACTATTTTTCAAATACAAAAAGGTGCTTCGCGTTGAATACTAAATTGAGGAAAAAGATTCTTTTCAACCTTTCACCACTTTAAAATTATCTAGAGCTCATAAAAGTCACATCATTTAACACTCTCTTCATGAAGCCGAAGAAAAACTGTGGTCATGATTAACGATTAATAAAACGATTCCCAAAACAGAAACTCACATTATTTATGGCGAGAAATGGTGCTCGATGGAAGCGGAGGTGTGATTTCCAAGGACACGCCCGAGCCCTAATTGCGACAAATTGTGAACAAACACCTCGTATCCACCGAGAAGGAAAATCGGATCTGCCCCGAACCGCTCATAACGAACGAGTACATCGTCATAAATCTCAAGACTACATGCTCACAACACTAAATGAGAACGTCTCACTTTCGTTCGACCGCAAACGGACCCGATATTTGTCATCACTTCATTACTTTCTTTCGAGAACGCTGCTTTTTCTTTCACACTACGGGGGTTTTCCGCTGGGAAAAGTCCCAAAATTATCCCACTTCCCCCGTCCCGTTTCGGCAGTGAAATCAACGCAACAACACGCAAGGGAATTTAAGATTTCAGAGCAATACTCTTCAGTGTTCTTTGCGTATGTATTTCTCCGGTTTTGTTTTCTTTTCCAGTTTTACTTCCATGTGCCACACAAGACGTGCACGTGCATGGGATGGAAACGATTTGTAGGTCGGTTTTCCCGCTCGATCGACCTTACGCGCCCAAATTTCCATCCACGTTGCGTCTTGCGTGGCGTTTCTTAACACTAAAATAAATGTACAATCACGAGATACACTGGGTTAGAAGAGGAATCGTTGGACGTATTTGCTAGCGTTAGTTTTGCCGGTTGCTTATTTCTTCACGGTAGCTTTTCGTTCTACGTTTTACTAGTGCACGAGTCTTACGAATCGATTTGTTTTTGGCCCGATTTATTCATTTGCGTGCGCTTGCGACGGTGGCCATTACATTCTTTGCGTCCGACACGTCCCTCCTGTCCTCGACGACGCGCCGTCGTCGTCTTGCAAGTCATATCTAAGGGTGATATTACAAGGTGTAGGTGTTATTTACTTCGGTTTGCAATAGAATATATTTACATCACGTCCTATCGGCCTGTGCTACATTCTAGAGTGATATTTGCTAGCTTCGTCGCTACCTTCATAGAAAAAAGGTCTACATGTGGATAAGAACTAGTACCCCTATTTCGTTTGCGTTCGCATTATCGAATACGAAAAACATACAAATGATTCAACAACATACGCTCGCTTTACCTTCAAATAATAATAATACTTTTCTTTTGCTATTCATCTTTGAACGGGTGTTCGCCGGTGAACGACGAATATTACACATTGAGTCACCTTCTGCTTGCTTCAGCTTCTCAGACAGAACATCACATCGTGTTTTTAATGAGCTATATTTACAAACGAATGAGAAGTGAAAATCACTGAAAAAGCCCTACTCCAAGCCTCCTTCCTCTCGGTGAGGTGAACACACACAAACACGCGCGCGGAAAAATACGTTTTTGGCAGAAAACAATCGATCGCGTTATCTGAACGGGGAAAAGCTAACCTGCTTAATTGCCTTATTTCCTTCTGCGCGCTTTTCTTCAGTTCACACCGTTTCGCGCGCCCTTAAACTATCAGTTTAAATCAAATATTGCCACATTAGCCACGCCAGAGGCTGCTTCCGTCGTTTTCTTGCGCGCCACAAGCAACACCTTTACGGCCAGAACTTGTACAGATACAAGCATTTTCTTTTCCGACGTGAAAAAGAAAGGGCCACGTTTCGAAGGGTGCTCGAAGGGGAAAAAAACGTGAGGATGCGTTTGATTTTCGGTTTTTTAATGTTTTGCGAGGAAAAACTCTACACCCATCCCGTCCCGCTTCCGGCCTTCCCCTGCCTACTTCTACTTCTGCGGGCTTCCGCCATCGTCGTGCATGATTTTTTTCTTGAGAATGTTCATATCGTTGACATTCTCCAGGAACGTTTTGTGTGCCGATAGTACCTTAACAGTCTCGACGTCCTTCTTTAGCTCCTCCATGTCGCGCTTCAGCTTGGCCCGTCGGTTCTGGAACCACGTGATGACCTGTTCGGAAAAGCGGCGAAACGGTGCGGATTAGTAACTGTCCTTTTCCAGTCGCTTTTTCAACAATGAATTAATTTGGATTAAATTGCCGATCCTTACCTGCGCGTTGGAAAGTCCCAGGGCGGCCGCGATCTCGTCCCGATCCGATGGCGACAGGTACTTCTGGTAGAGGAACCGCTTTTCCAGCTCGAAAATCTGATGGTTGGTGAACGCGGTGCGGGATTTCCTCTTCTTCTTTGGCTGCGGTCGGTTGGCGAACAGGTTTAAATGCGATTGCTCTGCAAAATGTGCGCGAAAAAACGGGGAAAAACCGAATAAGAAAACGAAGAGTGGTACGAGGCAAAAGGTCAGCACATTAGTACGGTTCGTTAATTGCAACGCTAAAAACCCGAAGGCAAACAGTAAGACCGAGGCCCCGGACGCGGATATCCATCGCGGTGGTGGCTTCTGCAGGAAAGGCTCCCAATCAAAGGCCCTGCGCCGCCGATTATGGTCCGATCGAAGATTGATCCTCCGACGTTCGACGCCCCGTTACCCCTAGGCATCCCCCTCGGGCCTCTGGCGGTTGGCAGTTTAATGTTATTTTTGCTTTCGCTCCTGTTTAACGCGGTGCAATAAATCGATAAAGTTTTATTGAGATTTAATTTCATCCGCATGCAGACACCCCTGAGCGGGGTTTGAAATGTATGTGTGCGATTGAAAAAAACGCCAAGGTTCACTTTCTTCGAGCCGGCCCTTTGTGTGTGTTGCCTTTCCGAGGCAGCAAATATTAATCTCCAATTAACAATCAATCTTGCCGCTTGCACCGAAGTGTTTGAAGGCGCCGAGGACAAATAACAAGGCATTAAGAAATGCAAGAAAGTTGCCTGGGAAGGAAACAAAAAATACATTGACTTCGGGGAAACAACGACCGATGACCGGGCGTTTATTAGGAATATGCTCCAATGCGGTAGCATTTTCCCAGCAGCCCGCATCGGAGGATTGATGAAATAATGATATACATCGTGACAACGGCCAGCATAGTTTAGAAGGGAAACATACGTACGGAAAAAGGAAGAAGAAAATAACAAAAAGCTAGAAAGACATATCGACACGTAAAACTCTCGGCCCGAAAAACGACAACGACACTAATTAACATCCGAGTGCGAAACGAATCGATGCCAACGGGGCCCCGAAAGGCTCGCAGCGTAACGGTTGCGTCCTGGCGTCCGGGGACGATGGACGATGGAAAGGGATGAAAAAACCCAGCTCACCCAGCCACGTAACGTCACCCGGCGCAAAGCCCGGGAAGAAATATTAAATTAAATGATAACATATTACGGCACGGCGTTACTTTTTTTCACGTTCGGGCGGATTCGGATCTCCGGAGGCTTAGAGGCGCTCTTTTAGTTAGCCGCAACAAGCCGCCAGCCACATCCGTGCGGCGGATATGAAAGGCCAACGCCGAAAGGTGGTGGGGTATCCAACGGGGAAATGGTGGGGAGAAGAGCGCCAAAACCGCGCACCGCGAAGTGCCCCGTTTTCCATTAACGGTCGGATGCTCCTCGCGCCCGGACCCAGGCTCTTATTATTGCTTGCCTCTTTTTTTGTTCCCCCGGAGTCTTTTTTATTTTTCGTTGGTTATGTTTTATTTCATCCAAGCCGTGCATCCTCTCCGCTTTCCCTTCGTCCCCGAGGGTCGGTTCGGGGCTCGTTCGCGAGGCAATAAAATTATTAAAATTAAAATGAAGAGAATGATTTTTCGGACGAGAAAGAGAAAAAGGGCACCGCGGCCTCCACGCCAAAGGAAACCAGGACCGGCATGAGGTTCCGAGGGAAAAGAAGGTTCCAGAAGAGGAGTCTTTCACTTCTTTTCGGCAAAATTCATCCACCGTCATTCGGGGATGTGTCCCCCTCGTCGGCGAAAAGGGACAGCACCGCTGTTGTGCAATTCTTTTGCATGTTCAGCAGAGATATTTCAATACATGCTCCTTCTCCGAAAGTTGGTGCGTGTTTATAGCTCCCCGGAAACCACCCCTTTCCCCTTTCAGATGATCGAATGAAGACGAAAAACCTGGGAGGGCAATAAAGTTGTCAAAAGATGAGAGAATTCCTTCAAGGCGTTCGCCATTCGTCTCCCACCGCGTGCACCGAGACGAGGCGCATTATTTTGACAGATAATTAGCAGGCATTACAGGCCGCAGGGTGGAGGAAGGGAAAGGAACCGGCCGTTGCAGGCGTGCACGATAATTGGCGCCCTCGGAGGGTGTCGTTGCGTTTTGATTGGGAAATCAGGCCAGTTGTTGATTCCCGTCGATTGTCACATCGGTTCTCGCTGCGTTTGCGATGCAAAACTTTCATTTTCATCCTCCTACACTCGGAGAAGTAAAAAAAAAGATATCGACGCAGCCGCTCGCAACGAATCATAAAATTAATTAAGAAACATCATTATGATTTAGCGGCCAAGTAAAACACTTTGATGAATGTGCGCGCTCCGGCGCATCAAAAACGGCGGCTTCGGCAAAAAGGAGGAACCCGTGGCGGACACTTGCAACATTAGGAGCATAATTGCGAGCGACAAAATGCAAACGACGTGGAAAGAATGCGCATTCGCGGTGGGAATGGATGGATGCAATCGCACGAAGTCATTCCCAAATCGATTCCGTCGCAAATTGACCGCGCAGCGACGCGCGAGTCCGAGGCTAATTAGACTCCGGCACCCAAGGGTCCGGGGGGTTCGAACTTCGTCACTTCTCGGAAAGTGTGTGTGTGTGTACGTGGTGCCGATTTATTTTTTCTCGCTTTTCCTCGCGCCCCACAAGAATTGGCCGCCGTCGATTTGGTGCTGGAATCGGTGAATGGAGGGGGGAAAGGGCGGTTAATTGCCTTCATGCTGGATGCGGCATTCTGTTCCCGTTAAATGAACCGATTAACTGCGAGACGAACACGACGGGAGAGCAAAACCCCCTCCTTTCGGGGGGTATGGTGGAGCACCCTAAGCAAGCCTTTGATCCGAACCGCGTCCATCGGAGGAAAGCGAGCAGCGACACCCAGCTTAAGCCCCCCGGCTTTTTTGTCAATAAACTTGTCAAGAGGCCCCCCACACAACCGGGAACACACACACAAACACGTTCTTACACATTTAGACACACTTTTCCGAGGATCCCTTCTCTTTTCCTCGGACCACATGCTGAATTAGCTGAAGACGTTGGCACGTTAGATTAGAATCGGTCCGATTGTTAGCAAAATCATCTCCAACGGGGCGTCGAGTTCTTCGGTAGCGACCCAAGCGCTTTGTCCGTCGTCTTCTTCGAGGCCGATATTCCAGGGAACGGGGCATAAAATCGACCATAACTTATGAGCTTCGATAATTAGCGTCGGTGTCAATCCATCCAAAACCCTTCACCAAAAAGGCGGACGCCTTAAATGACTCAGAGTTGCAAAAAGATGTAAAGGGTACCTGCAAAAAGGAGGTGGGTAGAAAACACCATTCCAAAACTGGCCACCATCATCGAAAGGTCATAAAAGCGATGCCCGGAAGCCGCGCGGACGATGTTTCTCGATTGATGACCGGCTCCGATTGAAGGAGTCCCAATTTTGGCGTTTCTTTTCACGAGCCACCACGATAGTTGGGAGGTGAATTTAGACACAAAATGAAGCAGGTACACATTTAAAGGATTCCCATCGTTAGGAGAGCTTTTTCGCGAACGCGAACCCACGGAGGCTCTTTATGGAAAATGTTGGATAAACACGGGAATGGGACGGGAAAAGTAAACCTGGAAACACTAGCTCCAAATAATGGCGTCGACCGCGGATCGATGGCGTTACGCGTCACCGAACAACCGTGGGGTCGCGAGTTTTCCCGACTACCGCGTGTTCTGCACTACCACACACATCCACGAAGCACGTCACGGAGCGGACATTGGCTCCGAGAGCGTAAAACAAACAACCCAACCACCCCCGAAATGGGGTGGCCGAGGGTCCACCACCCCCTCCGGGAGGTCGGAAAACTACGGTCGACTTGTGGTTTGCTGGTTGTATTTGTGTAGTCAAAGTCAAACGGAACCGAAGAATCGAGAGAGAGAGAACAGAAAGCATTCAAAACAACACACAAAAAAGTGCTCGCATTTACGCGACGCGCCTGCGCTTCAAATGCGCACCCCTTTGCGCCTCCACCCCGATGGAAAGGGGATGAAGTTGATAAATTGATCGCAGTGCGAAGGCTCGAAACGACAGAGAAAGCAGCGAAGGCGAACCGCGTCGGAAAAGGAAGCGAACGAGCGAATTCGGAAAGCCGGAAAGAGAAATACCGATGCCGACTTTGATGTTTGGAAACATTCGGACCATTGGAAAAACCACGCCCCAGCATGGTGGAGATGGCGCCCCCGAGCTGTTTGTATTGTGCTGTAGTTGTTGGCGGCGTTTTCTTTCCCTGGTGTGTGTGTTTTTCATCCTTCCAGCGAACCTTTGTTTGGCTTCGGCTTCGAGGCAAGTGCAGTACGCACTTACACTTTGCCTTCGGTTGGTGTTTACTCAGAGGATGGCAGTATTTTTCACACCATCGCAACCTTAAAGGTTTAAAGTATTCGCGATGGTTGATTGAAAAGTTCCCGTCGCCGCAGTCTTTGGAGACAAAGTGGATTTAAAAACAACCGCTGTCTATAAATAACCCAGTATTGTTTTTGCGGCGGACAGTTAACATCACTTTTTTGCTTCGGAATTGGCTTCAAAATAGCCTGCAAGGTTAACATCCAACTCGGGCAACAAAAAACGCTGCCATACGAGTAAAGCCCTCCTTAGGGGTTAACTTTACTACACACACCATTAACCGGCTCGATTGGCCGTTTGACTGGCCCCAATAAAACCATAATTGGAACCAGCTTGAGACGGGCAATTTGCAATATTTTTCGAACCACGTTACGTGTCTTTTTTTATCTGTTGTCTTTGACTCGTTGAAGAAAAAAAAATACAAGCACAAGCGAAACCAATTTTGAACGTGAATTTGATTTCTGTTCGAAAAAATTGAACGAAGTGAAGGCGGGCGGGAAGGGCTTCGATGGGGTTGAAGTTTGCTGGTATTCCGATAGGTAGAAGGCAATTACGATGCCTGGCATTCGATCGTTGGATGACGCAATTTTCACTCCCCCTTTCCTCCTACCACCCGTCGGTCTCCACACGTATTTTGCTAACGATTGTGCATCTAATTAATCAATTAATTATGGACAGTAAGTTGGTTGGCCAGGATCGGCTCGGTATTGTTGCTGTTTCGCTCCCTGTCTTTCTTCAGCTCAACTTCATCTCGTTTTTCCTTTTATCACACACACACACACAAACACACCCGTCGCTAGGTTGTGCCGTCCTTTAAAGGCCAGCCCTGCTGTTCAGCTGTTATCGTGCATACAAATGATGAATGACATACGCCAAGTAGTCTCCCCTCGCTTGCGCTCCTTGCCTTTCCCCACAATCGTCCAAAACAAGCAGGGTGTGCCCGGGTGTCCATTATTTTTCTATCAAACGCCCCATACGCTAACGATGAACTCCACCGTTCGAGGGGGTTGTCTAGCCGGACGCAGGGAGTTCTCGATCGTACAGCGCACCCCGTTCATGTCACATCCACTGGCAAATTGGTGCTCGTCAAAGCAAAACGGTACCCCACCGTACCCGTGGTGGAGCTTCGGGTTCTAACTATAATGATAGCATATTCCATCCTTCACGTCCCCGTGAGTGTAGGTTTCTCCATAACTAGAAACAAATGACGGACCTCCGGCAAACCTTCTCTAGAGAGGAAAAAAAAAGCTAAACTCAATCGGAGACAAAGAGTACCCATTAGGATAATAAGTTTGCTCGGACGATGAGAATCCTTAGTTAGTGACACGCACGTGGGGTCCACTTGCGAGCACGCTCGCCCACCGAAACTAGGTTGACCTATTAGCAATGGGAGCAATTTAATTAGTGCTGGTACGCAGCTTTAATCAAACCAACTCCGGAATGATGGAAGGAAAAACAAACTAGGCCATCAATCCAATTACGGTTTAAAGAGAATTATCGATTATTTCAGCATTCGTGACTTGGTGAAGTAATTGGCCTTACTGTATTTGTTATTGTGTAACGGATAACGTTGTTTAATTCGTTAGCTAACAAGCTGCTTTCCATGAGCTAATCTTTGAAAAATTAGTTAAATCGGAAAATACTCCATTTGAATACATTTAATTACGCTGTGGAGGAAAGACACCAAAACATGTTTAACAACCCGCGAGGAAGGTTGGGTTGCGAGAAGTTTTCTACACGAAAGAGTTTTTCCACCGTCTCGATTTTCCCGTTTTTTTATCATTCGCCGCTACTCACACGGAACCGGTAGCTAATCAATTACCGTCACAAAAGCGGCGAAACACCTTTGCCACGATGCGGCGCAGACAATGACTAAGCACGGGGCACACAGAGCGCACACCTCAAACAATGATCAATTAACGCTGCAATTAAACCGGACTTTCCACGGATCGAGACTTGTTTAATTTTCCCGTCGGCGAAAACACCCGCGACCGTCTTGTCCTGGGGCGCTTTTCCCGCCGTACGACGCTCCTCTCGCCGGTTGGGGGGGTGATTGAGCATTTTTCCGACAAAGGTGCAAAAAGAAAACTGGTCCCTCGGGCGCGCATGCAAGGGGGTGGATTGTGAAGGGTAATTATTTTTATGACACGCCGAAATGCGCTCCGAACGACGCAAACACGGCCCGCGACTCTCGCGTGAATGTCGCTCGTTTTCGAAGTGACGTTTTCGAGCCCCTTCGGGCCAAACAAGCCCGGATTGCCTGCCGTCGATTTTTCCTACCCAGTCGAAAGGATTGAATCGATTTTTCCTCCTTGCGATGCCGCCTCCCTCGCTCGCTCGCTTTTTCCGGAGGAACGCTTTTCAAATCAGATCGTGACTGGCACTTTTAACGAGCCTCCACGTCTCGGCGCGACCCGGCCGCTACTTCCGCTCGTGACACGGAACCCACACAAAGTACGTGGTTGGCTCGATTGGGCGCTAATTTTCAATAAATACCCCAGGCAGCAAACACCAAAGAACAACAAGACCTTAAAACTGACGCCTCCAGTGGAGCCCAGGGCGGGTTAGAATTAATCGAGGAAATTGGGGAGGGAAAAAAAACAATGGAAGGTAAGCTTGGTCTTGAAGCCGACCCCCGTCTTAGAAGCTTGGGAAATATATTGATCGAACGAGAACGCAGCGAGAGCACCGACTTCTGGGCGGTCTGCTCCGCCGGCGGTCCGCTTGACCACCACCGATGATGGATCCGGATCGGGAGGAAACAGTTGTTTCGCTTGTACCAACTCATGTCGGTGCAATTCGATCGCAAGTACCGCTATTAGGAGAAAACAAGCCGAACCCCTGGGGGAAAATTCCTCCAAAGAAAGTGAAGGAAGGCGACGAAAAAATCTCCTCCGGCGATCGATCGAGAGGATCGAATATCAACGTTTGCGTTGTCGTGTCGAACGCTGACAAAATATTGTTCCGCTAGAACAACCGCTCGCTGTCAAAACAGGACACTTTGCAGGATGCTGCAGGTTTAACGGTTTGCTCGCAATGTTTCCTCACTTCTTTTTTCTCGCTTGCCTCACTTTCTTGAATCGGGGTTTTCGTTGGGTGAAAGTTACGAGAGGGAAAAAAAGGAAAACGATGTCGAGGAAAGGAAAGGTCGGTCCTTTGGAAGAGCAATAAATTAGGGGTGAGTGCAAGGGTCATAAATTTTCTTCCACGCCTTTTTCCCTCACTCTTCGGGGTTCTGATGCGCGCGGATTTCTGCTCAAAACCGAACGGTCGAGAGACGAAAAAAGCATCGAAATCTTTCTCCCGAGCCCTTCGGAAACGCGTATGCAAATGGAAATGGCTTCGAACGCAACCCGCCGGAAGCACGCGGCGGGGCATCGAACATTTTTCCGAGCCGAGCGGAGTTTTATTTTCCTCGCTCTCAAGTGGAATCACTCAGCGTAAAACCGAGTTTCAGCTTGGGAAAACGTTCGTGTGCGTGTGTGTATGCATGGGTCGCTATCTAATCGACCACGGGTTACGGGTCCTGCCAAAACTCGACCAGCTCGGCCTTTGCTACGCCACAAACACCGTGTGAGGAATTGCTTTCCTAATGGGCATGCGGTTATCATCGTGCTCGTTTGGGCGTGGGAGAAGTTTTCCCTTCCGAGTTGGCCACTTTGAATCCCAGCAGCCGAAGGTTGGCTAGCATGATTTATATCTCGGGGAAACGGGATCATCTCGCCAGCGTTCGGTGGTGATTAATTTGTCATGTTTTTGAGTTGAGCCAATAAAGATTGCTAAACAGTAAAATGGGAGATATTGGTTTTTTCGTTTGTTTGAAACTTGAAATGATCTCCGAATATTGGAAATGGCTAATACAAATAAAATCAGACGAGTCGTAAAATCTTTTAAGCTAAATTGTGTAATTAAAATCACCCGTAAATATTTGCAAACAAAATAATAATCCTTTTAACGAATTCCATTCCGAAAAACCAATTTGGTATTATTTTCCCTTTTTGGTTTTATTTTTTCGCATTTTCTGGGTGGCCGATTTGGGCGAAAAACGGTGCCACATAAAACTTAATAAAACCGTTCCCCATTCTATCCGCGGGCCATCGTTAAAATCGTCATAATTCGAGCGACGAACGAATTCGGGTGAGTGTCGCTGGGGCAAAGCTGAAACGATTTCCACCCAAACTGGCCATCGAAGTAAGGCGTAACAGTTTGCAAAAATTGATTGAACGATTTATTCGCCAAAGCGTATCGACAATCCGGGAGCTTTTTTGCGAGGAAAAAGCAAAACACCGCTGAGCAGTAAAATCAAGGAAACCCATTATCAGCCTCCCCTTTTCCACGCGGGCCTTGGAGCTGAAGGAATCCCGTTCCCGCAGTTCCATCGTTCCCACTTGTGCCGGGCGGCTTCCAGGCTCATAAAAGTCAAGTCAAATGTGTTCCGATGCAGTCGAACTCGAAAGCATTAACATCGCCGCAATGAATCATCTTCGGGCCGCCCCATGGCACCGTGGAAGAAGAATCTTTTTGTTTTCGCTCCGAAGCGCCCAAGCTTCCCTCCGCTGGTGTCATAAATCCTTCTCTCGGTCCGAGCTTCTCGTTGTGCATGCAAATCAATGCCCTCGAAGCCGAAGCGCTCGCCTTCCGATCCGCTAAACGCTGTGGCGTTGATAGAACGGAACCGTAACGAAGTGATGCGCGCTTAAGACCCTCCAGCTCGTGGCACAGCTCCGAAACGTTTCGTTCTGCAGCAGCGTTGGTCCTTCGCTGGACGCAAGACGCGCTTGTGAATTCGCGTCATCCTCTCGTCAGTTGGACACGGGCAGCGTAAAGATTTACCACGATCGCTTCACATTTGACTCGCTAACGCATCGAAAATGTCTAAATGTGTGCTGGCTGTGCGCACAACACGGTAAGGAAAACAAAGGGAAAATCCCTGCCTCGCTGAGCCTTAACTGGGCTGAGCCAAGAAGGCTTGAAGCCGAAGCTTCAAGAGTCCGTTCCAGCGCCAACACATGATGGCGAACGGATGGAAAGCGGGGCTCGCAACATAAAGCGAAGCCGACAGCGGCAGTCATAAATGCTAATATTAAGCATCAATTTACTATCGTTTAAAAGCCATAAAATTAATAAAAAAAATCATTTCACCGACGGCGGCTGCGGAACCCGAGCAGCTCGGGCATCATTTCGATGGAAAGAATTCCCGGACCGAGTTGAAGTGCCACGACGACGAAGAGACACTCCGCGGTGGAAAGTTTGTATATTTGAGTCAGTTCTGGAACTACCTAAAGGAACCGGGGGAAAGTCTGAACTGAAACTGAAATAATAGAACTGGAAAACCCCAAGCCAGAGACTCTTAAGCGACGCACTGCTACTTAAGATAGCGCCGAAAGAAGAAAGCCTCTTCGCAAATGGGCTCCGGCTGCATTTCGCCGATAAGTAGACGGTAATTATGATTGTTTGAGCAGAAACATAAACATTTGACTCACTCTCTTGAACCACTCGAGCAGGGTTCGAGTGAGGGTTAGGGGTTTCCATCCTCGAGGGGGTGGAGAGAGATTTGAAATCTTCCAGGTGCAGCGACGCTAGATCATCCTCGGTGCAGGGTGCATCCATCCATCGCTCACCCGATTGCACACGCGCATCGGATAGTATGACGAGAAATGATTAATTCACTTTCTTCAGCCCTCGTACCCCTTCGGCGCAACCCCCTTAGCCAGCGAACCGTCGGGACGTGATGAGGGTAATTTTTGTCGGTCATTATCGTGCCCCCGGGGGCGAGCGGAGGGAGTAGTAGTTGCGGGGGGCGCAAGTGAAGAAAAACCCTTGCAAAGCCGCAGCTTGGCTTTGAGGTTTATTAATTTAAAAAATCATTTATTCTTCGTAAAAGTGTTACCGTTCAACGTCGTCATCGTTCAGTTCCGTTCCGAGCCCCGAGGGTTCGTTTCGCTTCAAGTGGTTGAGGGCTCGCAGCGAAGATAAGTGCGAGCGAGAGCGAACGAATCGTAACGGCCCGGTGGAAAACGGGGAGCCCTTCGGACGGATTGATGATCGACGGATCTTCCCGGGAAGGACTAACTCGGGAGCAGAAAAGGGACGGAAACCAGCACAAACGGGCGAGCAGTTTACAGATCAGATGCTCGTTCATTATTGCCATTATGGTGATTGTATGATGATGATAATGTTGAGAGAATGCACCGGCCACCGAATGCACACGGCGTTTCGGTGACGTACGCACACATAAGCCATCACTCCCGACGGAACTGTGCAGCTCAAGTCCGCTTTCAGCCTCGCCCGACGAGGGGGAAACTCTCCGATATTGTGATTCATTTGCCAGGAACCCTTTGGTGGTGGTCGTTGGCCAACGTTCTCGAGCTGAGCGTCAGGAAGAAAACTGGAAAATTTGCCCCAAAGCGTTGCTCACTTTTTCTCCATCTTTTCTTTGATCTTTCGCCGACGAATTCTGCTCCGAAGCGAGCGGGCGATATGAAGAAAGAAACCGCCCGACGACGACAACAACGACATCGAAACACGTCGGGAGAAACCAGAGTCAAAGAACGTAAAAAAGATGTTTTGTTAAGCTGTGTCTTTCTTTCGGAGTCGCTGGTGTATTTCCAGCCATTTGGTGTAAAAATGGTGTCACGCGCTATGTACCAACCCTTTGGCAGGTTAAAAAAACATTCAGCGAAATTTTAGTCCACCGTCAAAGGTATTTGGCATTGGTAAGAATGCTTTGATCCTACTGTAGGTTTGTTTGTTCAGGTTGACCAGGAAATACAATGCGAAAACTCGGGAAAGCGCAACGTCTGCAGACCAGACGATGTGTTTGTTTTGCGAAATACTAAAGATCGGTTTCACATCTTCTCACAAACAGATGTAACCTGCCGTTACTTGGAAAATAGTTCACATTTTTGTTCCGTTAGGCAACATCCGTCCTCAAACCATATGTTTCGAGCTGGCAGACTCCTGCGGTTCGAGCGAGTAAAATGGAACACTTGGCAGTCAAAACAAATGGTTTCGAAAAACGTAGACTGAATGACCTCGATTTTCTGTTTTGCTCCACAGGAAAAGTTACGAACAAAACGATTGATCTTCTATTGTTGATTTTGTTGTGCAAACTAGAACAAATCTGAGCAGAATATTTTCGTAAGAAATAGTCCAGGAATTAACATCTGAAGGGCAGATTGTTCTCAAACGAGAAAATTGCCATAGCACACCGACATGAACCCAACCATTAAATCAACATCAAGATGATTTATTTTATTATATGGACAGTGTCTGATGCGAATTTATATTTTTTAATTAATTTTTTCCTTCCGTAGGCATTAATTATTTAAAATCTTCCCTTCATGTCGCCCGTTTGTCTGCTGGATTAAATTTAACAAGCTAAACGCACGGCATATAACAAATCTAAGCACAATGTAGCGAAACCGATTTTATAGTTTTGTTTGTAGCAACAACCAACAACCGAACACAAAATGGTTTTCTCGCCCCTAATCTCAAATTAGTCAATTTCCACCACTCGACAGTTCGTGATCACGCAAAACCAGTAACGACGAGTTGATAAAAACCGAAACGAAACTCCCAAGTCATTGGAGTAAGAAAGAGCAAAGGCGCGACAAAAAACAAGGGAAGGCAAGATTGATTAAACGAACTCGTGTCGTTGCTGAACGGAACGATTAGAAGCAGCGTTAGGCTGTATGCGTTTTGTCGCCGTCGAAAAGCGTTTGCGGTCTCGGAGGCGCACAGGAAATTGAAATGCCGCCAAGCGTGTAAAAGGGACGCGGGTCCAAAATGTCCAAAACGGCGGAACCACCATCGCGAGCGCGAGGGGCGAGCGACGGGAAAAACAAACTAAAAGCCATTTATAAAATTAATCGAAAAACGGACGATGGAACGGAGGCAAAAGCAATGCTCTCATTCGTCCTATCGCGCGCGTTCCGTACGTTGCTTAATAGGATTGTCGCGATCGTAAGATGGCGATCGTTTTCGGACAACGAGGTGATCTCGCGAAGGAAGGAGGGATTGTCGTTGGCTTTCTTTCATTCTCTCCGTCCCATTCACGGTGCGACTCGTGGGTTTTTCGGGGTGCGTCTTTTTGTCAACCACTGGAGCATATCCAATGGAACGGACCGGAGAACCGCGACCCCAACCGAAGGTGTCCACCGTCGGCGGCATCTGTCTAGGGTTCTGGGTTGTTTTTCTTTTTCTTCTTCCTCCCCTTTCCTCGCTCATTAGTCGGACTTTTCTCTCCCTTTCGTCACGTGGGTTTCACTAATGCGACCAATTGCACCGGAGTTTGCTTTGGCCTTTGTGTTCGGGATCGGGAGCCACCAACCAGCATTTCCACGCTTCGGTTAACGTCAGGTGTGGGTTGGTGTGGATGAGAAAACCCCTCCACCGGGCGACGACTAGCGACGAAAATGAACCACCGACTTCTCAATCCACTTGGTCGCCAATCGAACGGAAAATGGTAGCCAGTTTCACGCACGCTAAACATGTCCAGACATCCTCTCGCGACACGGCTGGGTTGGTTAGCTTCGAAACCGGCGGAAAAACGAAGTTGGTGATCAGCCGAACGCAAAGATTTCCACCCATTGAAGCATCAAACCATACCCAGTTGAAAAGTGCTGCCAAAGAGACCAACAGATCTTTCGGAAAAGGAGGAAATAAACGTCTGAGAAAATTAAGCAGATGGTCGGGGTGGGCCTTTCCACTAACACTCTCTCGAGGCGCGGGGTTTGGCCTGATCTCCGGACCTCCGACGTTGCTGGCGGTGGTTTGCGCGCTTTTTGCCAAATATGCTTCTTCATTTCTGCCTCGAGCCGAGCGCTCGGTAGGCAGGTTAGGTCGAGAGAGGCTGTGCGATGACTTATGCTCCAGTTTTCGCTTTTCGCCCCACTGAAAGCCGTCGGGGAAGGGGAAATTGATTGGAAAACCGACCCGCATTGGGTTGGCGAGACGGAACGTCTGGGTGGGCCGAGTTCGTGGATTGCATCTGTTTTGAAGCACTCATATTTTGACAAGCTCACGCTTGATGCATTCCAGAAGTAGTCAAACAGAAATTTAGAGGGAGGGAAAGATAAATAACAGAAAATTTCAACGTAGACGTATGTATAGAAAATCTTTCAAAATAGTTTGACTTTTGTAGACAATTATCAAATGATCAAACATGAAGGGATACATTTCGATAGAGGAAACCTAACCTGTGAAGCAATCTGGCAGTCATCGTCCAAGTAATGGAGGTAGCTATAAAACGGCCATCACTCTATCATCTGTCAAATTAAATTCACCACAGTGTATGCCACCGTGGATTCGACATTCGGAGGACGTGGGATGATGATGCTACTAAAACATGTCAACAAGCGCCAGCGAGTCCACGTCGCCAAACAATCGTCCCCAAACAAACGCGGGGCGCTGAGCTGGGACTTGTGGAAGGATGAGAAGATTCGACGGGACGATTCCCTTTCCACGTCGCACATACACAAACACACACACATGCTCGCCGGTGGAATGAAGAATAATCACCCGGCCATAAATCACATCGCTTCAGGGTGTTGTGTTCGTGTCGCCCGGCATCTTTTGCGCCAGCTCCGGTGCCGATCACGAAGGTGGAACCCTTCGGAGGCCGTTCAATGACTTTCCACGGGGGATGGGAAGTCGTAAAGCAAGCGGCATTTATTGCCTCGCAACACGCCAGCAACACGGGAAGTCGGAACGGAACGGGAACGTTGACTTTTGGGCTTCCGTATGACGGTTTGCCGAGTGTCAAGTGTTGTTTACATTGGGGATTAATCGAAACAATCGCTATCACTCCGCCTCGGGGTGGAACAGAGCACCGATTTCGATTACATCCTGGGGGCGAGAAAGCAGCAAGTGAAAAAAGATCCACGTTCATGTCCGCCGAGACTTGATTTATGCGCCTTCGATACGCCTCGAAGGATCGATTACCAATCGGTTGCTCCTGGTTGGTGACGCTTCCTACCGTCAGGAAAAAAGTTAGTGTCCCCGGCTCAAGTCAGATTGTTTGATTAATTAGCCAATAATCGACTGAACTGAGCGACTTGTTTGCTTTTCCGCTCCGTCGTGCCGACATCTGCCTACGTGTATTCCCGTGACCGGAAAACAGGTTCGCTCACTCACTTTCACGCAGTTTTTCCTGTTATTTCTTTCGTGTGTTTACACTAAAAATCATCACTTCTTCACACACCGTGCTCAATTTGTCATCGGCTGTGCCGACCGGAACTGGGAACCACGCCGCGAGGGCTTTTCCCACCTTTCTCACTCCAGGGGGCCGCAAGTGGTAATAGTTTAATGAAGCAGCCGAACGCAACAGCCTCTGCAACAGCTGGCCATCTCGGAGCAGAACTGCTTCGAAGCTGCTTCCGTAGTCGAAACGGCCCCCAAAAGGCCAACACCGACGGCCACATATGGTTTTCACTCCGCTTTGTTTCTCCGTTTCTAACGCTTTTCCTCGGTTTCTTCCGCCTGCCCGATTTTGCTGCCTGCCTTTTTCACAGTTCCTTTATGCCGCTCCGACGGCACAAGCAGTGCTCTTATTTGCATAACAATGTTCAATGGTAAGTGATCATAAATAAACATAATTACGGTTTCACCTTTTTTTTCTCTCTCTCTCTTTCGAGAAAAATACAAATTTTCCTTTGTTGTTTCATTTGTTTTGCTGTTTTTGGTTGTTGTTACACTTTTATCCTCTCCTTGTGCCGAGTTTTGTAAGAGATTCACCTTCGTGACGCATTCCAGTTCATTTTTCACGCTTCTTTTTTCAACATGTGTGCGATTATTTTTCCTTCATTTGATTGCATTTTCTGCATTCTTGCGTGTTTCGTTTGAACACCTCGAGCAGTTCGGAGGGTTCGCAAAAAAAAAGAAAAATTGATACAATCGATCGATGAAGTCCTGTGAGATTCGCCGACTTGACGTTTCAATTCGCGTGTGGTTCCAGTTAACGTGTGTTTGGGGGCATCATCACGAATCTCACTTTAGGTTATCTCTGGGTTCGGGCCATTTTTTGTTTGGGTTTTTTCGGTGGCCGGATGGAAGGTGTTAGAATTGATCAGCACTAAATCGCGGGCGCTGGATGCTGAGGCTAATATTTTAGAACAAGGCTGTTGGAGAAACAGGCTGAAGAAGGAGCGGGTGGCCGGAGGATGGCCAGAAAATCCCACAGCTTCCTTCGGGCCGGGCTCGATAATTACAGGGCACGCATTTGCCGCCACTATCGAATTAAGGGCGCTCCGGACTTTGTTCTCACTCTCTCCCTGTTCGTCTCCCGGTATATTTCTGCTTCCTCTCTCTTTGTCTCCCCTCGATCGCCCACCAGAACGGGCGGAATAGATCGAATGGGAAGCCCGTTGGAAGTATCAGAACGAGGCGGTACCTTTTTTTGTTTTCCGCGGGAGGAAGCACCCGAAGATCAAAGACAAACGGGCCGCCACGGTAATGATGATACTTGCGGTCAATCACTGTAGACGCTTTTAAGGAGATGACCACCGCCCACAACCCCCACCCCACCCGTGTTGGCGGAAATCAATTAACAAATCAATAATTGCTGCCCATTCATGACCGCTTGGACGTTACTGCGCCTCTGGGACATTTGAAACCACATTCGCCCATTCTCTCTTTCTCTTTCGTGTGTGAAAATTGATTTCGGAAAATGCGGTCCCGGAGATAAAGGGCGTGATAAAAGGGATACACACTCACACACGATATGAAATCCACTTTGATGCGTCAAAGATGTGAAAGATCCCGCACGAAACCATGTAACCTGTCGCTCTTTCACACCTGACTCTTCTCCCGGTTCCATGAGCCTCTGAATGGAACACGATCGCGAACAGCAAGACGCAGGAAGGAGATTTAATTTGACAGCTGAGTGAGTGGCCGGGCTCGTTACGGAGCGTCGGGGATTAGCGACCGAGAGGATGCAAAGCCGATCCGATCCAATCCGATCCGAATGTCCGGTGCTGAGGTGGGGATGTTCGCACTTGGGCGCTTTTCCTTCCCCAAAGGCCCACAAGTGCCTCGGCGATCCGGCTTTGTTGTGATTGTCGGTTGTCAGCCAGTGACAACGCAAGCCGACAAAAAAAGAATCGGCCTTTCCTTTCGGTAGGAAAGGTGAATCAAACATAACCAAAACAGTACCAAACAAGATTAAATGAAAAGGTAATCTGATGCCCCCTCAGAAGAGTGGCGCAGAGAGTGCCAGTGGGAGTTGGGAGAGCAAGTAGGAAGGCTCGATTTCAGGTCAGACCAGTTGAAGACTTAATTGGATGGGAATCCTCTTACTGACACGCAAGATGGCGTAAAGTGCGATGTTGTGAAACCAGTTGACGTCGGTTGGCGTTCGCAACCGCCCGACGGTACTAAAAGTAAACCGATGGATTAATAATGTCTTAAACATTCCCTCGTTGACGAGAGTACTTCCTTAATATCGCCCATATCCGTACCACATTGAACGACCATTAATAATATCTCGTTTTTTTTATTCACTCGATTTAACTTTCAAATAAAAACATTACATCGCATCATTAAGAAATCTGAATGGGTCTAAAGCAAAAAAAAACACATTCAGCGTACAACTGAGGCGGAAAATCTTTCTCATCAGATGCTAATTAATACCAGCGCCGGGCATAAATTAGTCATTATGGTCCTGTTCGTTTTCTCTCCTCCTACAGGTTCACACCGACTAGCCCAGACTTTTCTTGATATGGGTCGCTTGTTCAAAGACCAAAAACAAAAACAGACATGAAAACAACAAGCCTGAGCCGCACAACAAAGACCTCCATGATCGTTACCATGGTTTGGATCGTTTAGCGAAAATCGAAAATTAATTGAAACCCGGTTTCGTTCGCACGGGCATAACATTTCTGCTAGTGTGTGAGTAAGTGCGATGTTTCTTTCCCTTTATTTGATTGGGTTGATCGTCTCCCATCCTTCAGGGTTGATTTTCCGAGCTTGTGCCTCTCTGATGGAAAGCTTCTTCCCAAACACTCTGTTCATAACGCTGTAATAGACCTGGTATGTGCGAGTACGCACCATAACACCAACAAAGCGCACGCATAGCTAAACAAGATACACACACAAACACGGTGGAAAACTCATTCGGGCCTCCCAGGCAGAGGTCCGGGGGCGCGCGAGATAGAGTTATTACCGGCATCGATCTCCTGCACAAATTGTGGACGGAAAAGGCATCAAAACACCTTAAAGCTCGAGTTCCCCGGTCCAGCGGGGAAGAAGGAAAACCAAAAAGGACACACACTCGCAAGTGGGTAAAACACTGCGCCGAAGGAAATGCTGATCCGGTTTACAAGAAAGGAAGAGAGAGAGAGCGAGAGACAGAGCAAAAATCGAGTATGCTCTGTGAAGATGGCAACGAATCTGGGCAGATCGAGTAGCCACCAAAGCATCCCCGCACCCCTGGCCCCAACCCCTCCCGTTGTGATGCTGTCATCTTTCCTTTCTCACCTTTCGAAGCCCACGAAAGAAGAGAGAAAGAGAGAGATGGTGAGCAAAAGAGCAAAAGAAAAAGCTCCGTGTGGCTCATTGTGCGGCGGCCTCCTTTGATCTTCTTCCAATTAGCCCAGCCGACACCTTTGGGCTCGGTCGGCATCGGCCTTTGATCACCTTGTTGCTGCTTCCACCATTTATCCCGGAGGCCCCTTGCCACACACAGGCAAGCATCATCATCATCATCATCATCATCCTCCCTCCTCGGCGTCATCGTCATTGACAGCCTCCGCAGCGAACGGTCCGAGCGAGATGGCGCGAGGGCAACCGACCTAACCTGGCCGTTGTTCGCTCATCAACACCAGACTCAAAGGGTTAATGGAGGCTCTGGGTGGGGGTGGGGATCGAGTGTGATCGAGAGCAGAATTACTCCCGCGAGGAGAATCGGCGCGATTCAACCAAATCTGGACTGAAAAGTGGTCCTGGAGAAGGTGGCGGTGGGGTTTAAAGAAGGAGCCCGAAAGGGTGAGCAATCTTGCCGGGCGCACACTTGCTGCAGACAATCCGTCTTAAGAGGATATTAGTTAGCACTTACATCGAAAGCCAGCGGGATGGAAAAAAAGAGAAGGAGGGAGAATTTATAGTGAAGGCTTCCTACACAAAAGCGCGCACCAAAGTGATGTGGATGTAGGGGAGAGCGTTCTTATATGCACCATTGAGGCAATGTATGAGGGTCAATTGATTGGGAAAACCAATCGTCTAAGGGAATCCTGTTGTACAACAATTCTAGGACATATCAAATTGCTTGAATAAAAAAAGGAAACAGGATACTTTAAACATAGACAATCAAATTAATAAATACGCCATCTTGCTTCAGTATTTTTAAATTATTAATTGTCTAGTTGTTCATTAACCTTGCTAAATGAATGCTTATCTGTTTAAAAAAATTAGGCGAATTTATTTAAACTAGTCAACGGTATATGTTAGAACACTTTCACCTATGTACACTTGTAAATGTGGCGCACGCTGGCATGAATCGTGTGTTTCTAGCTTTTTTAAGCTCATAACCCTCTAAAGGCTTCCCCACCGAATCATCATCCCCAGCTCCCGAACTCTCCCCCCATCCTATGCTCATACCTCCAATTCTGATCGTTTCCGCTGGCATACATTCAAATCTCGTTTGATTCGCTTGATTTCCCCTCCCAGTGTCTGCTAATCCTTTCCGATCTTCGCTTCTTCGCGTCTCGATCAACCTCATCACATCTCGTACATGCGTGTGAGTGTGTGTGTGTGTTGATGTGCGTGCTTCGATCGGTCGCCCCGTTGTTGGCTTATTATGACTTTTATTGTTGTATCTAATAGTTGAATGAGTTATGCTGTTCATCGGGTTCCTTCGTCATGCCTACCCCCTTCCAATGTCCTTTCCACTGTCCACCGTACAACTGAGGCGGCATTGTTTGATGCTGTGGCTGGTACGTTTTTTTCATCCTTTGCCGGCTTTTGTGTTCACCCGAAACCCCCGAAACAAGGTGAATGTGTCAAGCGACACGGAATGGATGGAAAAACCTGTTCGATCCGTGGATCTCACACTGAGCGTTAGACGGGGTAGGAGCTCCTCTCCGACCCCGATTCCGCATCCAGTGGCCATTAAGGCGATGATTTAGATCTTGAGCGCGGAATTATCAATGGCTAATAGCTATTAACAGCTTTCGGTTGTTCTTGCCGTGTCCACCGTAAACCCTCGCGCGATCGGATGTGGCCGTCGGATGTCAAATCGGAATGGGATTGAGACTAAGCGGCGCTAATTGGAGCAAACCTCGGGGACAGGGAACAGGTTTCCAAGCCGTTCGTTCTTTTCACCGCAATGGAAAGAAAGATCCAATGTTCGACCTGCTTGAAGTGCATGAAACGTTTGCAAAGCAAAAGGAAAAGAGAGGTAAATAAAACAATGTGCAAAAATGCTGCAAAAACAATCTTCCCTTACAAGATAAAGATCAAACGCAATCGAGAAGGAAAATAGAACCACAAAAGTAGACCAGCTAAACACACACAGCACTCCGGTGTGCGGCATATGGTGCCGATTGCGTGCATAATTCCACCTAAGACGTGCCGACTGGAAGACGAGCGCAAGCGAAATGGTTGTTTTTTAATGAGCGGTTTGTGCAAATCTTTCGCGCGTGTTAAAATTACTGCCAATTTTGACAGCATTTCACATGTTTTTATCTGCGATTTGGCTGCAGGAAGAAAAAAGGAACAACACCACCCTCCCTGTGTCAGGCCTGATCATTTCGAGCCGCAGACTTTGCACTTCGGTACACACAAGTGCATTTGCCTTTTCCTGCCCGGTGTGGTATTGGTGTTGGTACCTGCACACACACACGCATACGCATACCGACCCAGGGTGTGTGTATGTGAGAGTGTGCAACGAATAACAAGGAGATCGAGAGCCGAAAACTGTAATCAACCGGTACTAAAGTGATTAAGTCAATCAATGAAAAATTGATGATCTGTCGGCGCGCGGCCTTTGATGTCGAACGAACATTTTGTATTCCAAACCATCCCCAACCGGCGGCGGCAACAGCAGAAGCAGCAGCAGCCGGCTGAAGTCCTCCGTGCGCCATCGGTTGAAGGGGTCTTATACCGAATCGATTGTGAACCGGATCGATTGAGCCCGAGCCCGAGCTCCTTCGGTGTCTTGGTCGTCGCGCACGCCAAACCACCTCCTTTCCGTGTGTCGGGAGGCGGGGAAGGCGAGCAGGCCGCGGAGGGGCTAAGTAGAAGAACAAGCGCTAATAAGCTTCTCCACGGACCGGCGGGTTTCCTCTCGAAGCCGACGAAAAGCCTCCACGCTTATGTCCGGCATTGGAAGAACGAAACGGACGGACGGATGGACGGGTAAAGGGGAGGGCCGAGGTGTCGATGTCGAGCGGAGGTCGAACGGTTCGTAGGAAAATTTGCTCCTTCGGTGCTATGATCAATTATGAAATGGATCCATTTCAGTGCGGATGTATTGATTTTCTATGGGGCCTCGCGAATGAGCGCCGGAGTGAAAGCGATACATTATCGGAGTAAGTTTTCCAGCCAGTTCAGAGCCATATTCTGATCGGTTTTATGGTTGATGGCGAGAAAATTATGGAAGATAAAAGTTGAATGGAGCGAATTGATTTTACTTGCCTTTGCGATAACAGTACTCGCCCGGGCTTTTTCCTTTCACAAACCGTTCTTCCCTTTAGATTAATTTTTATAAGTAGAGGGCATGAACTAAATTAGAAGCTTTCCTATTTTAATCAACGTTGATTGATTTTAAACTAGTTTTGTTTAATTTACAATAGATTGCCTTTGAAACTGCAAAACAATAAATTGTATCGGGAACAAATCGCCTTCCGCTATCTCCAGAACCGAACGCCAGAAACACGTGGAAACTCACAACGGGCGATAGTAAAATTGATATTCCAGCTTTTCCAATATTTACCCACTCGGAACTCTTCGGTCCAGGCGAAGATCAAAGAGCACCAAACCGTCCACGCCGGCCGGACGCTCGTCAGCGAAACGCCAAATTTGCATCCCGAGCGACGCATATAAATAAAAAGTTTGAAAGAAGTGTAGCCGAAATTAAAAGGATGCGCGTTGATTTGACCGCCGGGGAAACGGTTGCCGACGGGGAAAACAATTAAAGCGACAGCGGCTCGGCTTCGAGTGTGTGTGTGTGTGTGTATGCTGAACGCTATTAGTGTCAGTGCTGGAAAGCGAAATTTAAGGGCCGACCGAAGCCGGTTTCGTGCTACAGTGGGCTGGAGTTTGGAAGAACTCGGCCTGCAATAGGGGAGCTCGCATCTTGACATCCGGAACGTGATAATTTAAAGTGGGACTTTGGCAAGAGAGCCTTTTCTCGAGTTCGGGCCGTTTAGTCGAGTCGCGCTGATGGCTGTCAGCTGCCAGTCCTGGCGACACTGTATTTGTGTGTGTGTATGATGATGCGTTAGCGATCAGTCAGGACCTGTGATCGCACAGAGGTAACCTTCGATTCGTTCCGACGGCGAAAAAGTTGGAACCGTTGCGGCAGGTTGAGTGCGCCATGACGAATTCGATCGATTCATCACGCACTCTCGCGCGGCGGACGATTTTCGGCGGATCGCCAACCTGCCCGGGGCCGGAACCGGGCTCACCTGGACGCGGGACAGGATGCACCTGATTAGTGTTTTCTCGGCACGCAGAAGAGATGGAATGAATAAAGCCGGACGAACCACCGCCGACAACGACGAAGGGATCCCGAAAAGAGTGACCCGAAAAGGAAGGAATGAAACCCACACAAAACAAGAAAAAACACATCGCTTCCAACCCGACAATAACATAATTGTTGGATCAATCTAAATCGGGTGTATCCAATTGGATGTAACGTGTTATTTTCTCTCACTTCCAGTAACACTTGGTTTTTTTCTTCCTTTGCGGGCCTTTGGGTCTTGGTTAGAAGCCGTTGAGACGCCGACCGACGTAAAGGAAAAAGACATTCGGAATGTCTGATGGAATTCTTAGATCTTGTGCACCAAACTGCCGCCCGAGAGCGCTATCCTTTTGCTGAGCGCTCTACAAAGGATACACAAGGTTCCTCTTTTATTCTGGAAGGTCGCAAGGGTACCCAATCTATCAAAAGATGTTCTCCATTCCCACGCACCCAAGTTCGCACGGTACGGTACCAGCCAGTTTGTCGATCGCGAAACCGCACAACACGTCGATAGCTCATCGCTGGATGCAATTTCAGCCCCGGATGACTCTTTGCCCGGACCGGCCAACCATTACGCATAATCACTTGCGCCATCTCGGTTGCGGTAGCGATCGATTTGATCTTGCGGCGAATCCTTTCGGGGCGAATCCGGAGGCCGTACCTGGTCCCGCTCTACCTGCGGGTCTCGGGTTCGGAAGGCGTTTCGGTAATTGGATATTGATTTATTGCTCGCACCCTCGTACATGCCGAGCCACGTCGGAGCGGCTACTACTGGTGGCAATTTTGGCAATTTACGATCGGCTTCCCAGGTCTCAAATACACCTCCTGGCAAAACCATAAACTCGATTAAATCACGATCGGGTCAGGTTTATTTTTCCATTTATTTTCGGGGGTGTCCAGTTTGTTCTTGTGGTACGATGCCTGAGAACAACGGCTACCACAAACCGGGAGTTGATTGAGCGAAGGTAAATCATTCTCATCCAGACGTGCCGGTGGATCTTTCGTGTCAAGACGACTCAGAACAGAAGTCGCAACACGGCAACAAGGTAACCAGAATCGAGTAGCTAGTTGCTTAAAGGTCGAATTGGTAATCCACCAACGGTCCTATACTTTAGCTTGAAGCAAAAACAATCCGCTGGATGAATCATAACTCGAAGCACTCCTTAGGGAAGGTTTTACAGTTTCCTTTTTGTAATTCCATAGCGAAACAGAGCCGGATAATAATTCGCGGAAATTATGATGATTTATGGCCGCGGCCTAAACGATTAGGACCTGGACCAGGTCGTTGCGAGACGGTAACAGCTCTACCGACACCGAAAAAACAGGGTTCCACTTCGCCGGTGTTTATTAGCGGACGTTCAAAGCGCAACTGCTCGGCTCCAAAAGACATTCGGCAACGAGCTGTTCATGCCGGGCAAAACTAGGCCCGCTTTATCGGCGTGAAATTCAACCACAGACCAGTTGAAGTGAGAAGCAAGTGCAAATGATCGAGGGACGAGCAGCAAAAATGCAAATACCAGCGCAATCCAGGCGTACGAGGCGTAATTAACCCCGAGTGAGCGACGTGTCGAGACGGACGATCGTGCCTCGATTAAGCAGCATCTCGTTAGTTAATCAGTCTGCAGCTCCTCGAAAATGGCGATCTTCACGATACGCTACCAAGTGCGGCGTGATGGAGGCCCCCCCATGGCCCCCCTCGCTGGGTCAACCGTCGATGAAAATTGCTCGTTAGCTTAACAAACGAGTCCGGGTGTTGGTGTACAAGTGAAGAAGAAAAAACGAGAAACAACTCACTGGGAAGCTCCCTGCGTTGCCTTGCATTAATGCGCGCGCACACACTGCACTTGTCAGCGGAAAACGGAGCAAAACAATGGACAATCTTACCTCCTGCCCCGTCCCCATCCCCATGCTTAGACCCTTGTTTAACCCGTTTTCCACCGACAAAACACGACATGCGTTGTCTATTGCGTTTAATCGCGTTACAATCGCGCCCGCAACCAACGAACCAAAAGTCGCATGATGGCGGCCCCTGGAGGTTCGGTACGATGGTACAAACGCGGCCGGCAAAAACAACAAAGTCTAAAACAACGCGAACACGAACAGCGCTTTCCGCGGGTGGCCAAGGGAAGGCCGGGGTTGGAAGAAAATGATAATCGGATCTCATTTGTAAGTCTTGCTAATCTAATTTTAATTCCAACCGATTGGTGAGTGGGGGGGAAAAGGGTTGGCACAGGTAGGGTAAGGTGAGCGGCTAACGTTACGGGCGCGCACCGGTTCGTTGGTTTCAAATGCCCGGAGTGGCTATCATGAAAGTTGCATGAGCAGATTTCATCAATTTTCCGACACTTTCCAGCGTGGCGGCTTGGCTCGGAAAAGAAAAACATCCATTTGGAAAAGGGGATCATTTGCGAGAGAAAATAAAAGAAAATAGGAGCTGACTACTGAGATCCAGCAATTCTTCATATTGTCCTAAAGAAAATTATAAAAGGTATAGACGTCTCAATATGTGGACTAAAGCTGTACAACGCTGTTTTTCTTTAAAAAGTCAGTTAATCAAGTTCGTATGCTTTGAGGAAATAAGAAAAACCATAATTTTTGTTTCATTATTTTTCCTCATTTACAGATAATATTCAATCAATGAAAATAGCTTTCTGCATTCGTTTTTTTTCTTTTTGAATATCTTCTTTAATATTTTCCTTTACAAATAAATTTCTTTTTTGTTTTAAATTGAATAATCAAATTAAAAGATAATTGCATTTACCGTTTTCCAACACATCTTGAAAGTCAAAATAACAGCGTGGCATGTTTAGTTACTTATAATAATGTTAAAACCACACCAATTGTCGTCTGCTAGAGTCAACGCATTCGGACACCAATTACTAGCGAAAAGTTATCCCAAGTCGCAGCTGTCCTTCCAAGAGCAAACACGTTCCCATCCGGTGAGTTTTCTGCACACCACCGGGAGCCATTACTAACCGGTCTTGTTGGCATTGTTCCTCGGTTCATGTCCTCGGGCGCTGAGGGAAATTCCCCCACGACCGGTGGTGGGCAAACATGGACTATCGGCAAACATCCGAAAGCAAACACCGAGCCAGCCCTAAAAAGGAAGTGTGAAAATTGCCGCTCTTTGCGCTCGGAACGCGCTCAGGTGAAGGTCGGCATTTAAGGTCCATCGCAGAAAAAGCGAGACTGTTTTTGCCAAATCAAGCGGCTTGAAGAGTCGGGAGCTCCAAGAGCATTCAATTTATTAATTTATGAGCCCATCCATTTGATGAACCATCTTGAATTTTAAATAGAAGTTATTGGTGAACGCAATTGGTGGTTTGAGTTGAAAGATCGGCTCTGTCTTTCTGTTTGACATTTGCTACTGATGTCTTTCAGATGACGAACCACGTCATGAGACCGTAATTTGAATTTCATAAGACGAACGAGTTCGAGAATTTAAAAATAAAACCAGGGGCTATGGAGTAGCGAGAAAAACTAAAATGTTGTCCCCCAAAACATCATAATATTTTCTAGGAGTTGGAAAACTTACCACCATCATCATTGGCTTCGTCGAAGTTCTTGTTGGTCATCTGAAAGAGGGCATCGAGTGGCGTCCCGTTCGGTGCCGTCTTCCCACTGCCTCCCTTGCCACCGCCCGAACCCCGCTCACCATTCGCTCCACCTCGTCCCTCACCGGAACCCGCACCCGTCCCACTGCCACCACCCACGCCCGACGAGGACGACTGCGACGACTGGTGACTCTGGTGGTCCGAACCGCGTCCGATTTCCGGCGAACAGCAATCACTGGCGGCCGAACTGGACCGCTCCGACCCGCTCTCCGACGGGATAATGTCCATGCTCATGTGCCGCAGAAGCTGAGCCTGCGCCCGGAAGTGCTCCTGCAGCTGCTGGTGGTAGTCCAGCGCTAGCCGATGCTCGTAGTGCAGCAGGGCGGGTGGTAGGAACGGTCGTACCGGGATCGGCCCGCGGAGATGGTCCCAGGGTCGCACGATCTTGCTGGCAGCCTGCTGGAGCGTACTTCCACTGTGGGGATGATGCGGGTGGTGGGGGTGATGGACCGCGAGGTGAGCCGCGGGATGATGCGCCGACAGGTGATGCAGGTGGTGCGGATGGTGAAGGCTAGCGGCGGCCGGTGGAGGACTCGGCTCCCGCCCACTGTTGGCCTCAGCATCCCTGCCCAGAATGTCGGCGATCGAGAAGGACTTGACTCCTTCGGCCGCAGTCGAGCCGGCGGACGATTTGGTAGTGCTGTTGGTGGTGGTGGTGGTGGTGGTATTGGTGGATCCGGTAGTCTGCGGGGTAGTACTGCTATGGGTGGAGGTGTTGTTGCTACCGGACTGGCAGGTAATCGGCGTGGTAGGACTCGAGCCCCGACTCGTCGACGACTCCTTAGGACTTCCGCTCGGTGGACTCGCTGGTTCCGGCCCGGTACCTCCCTCCGACATCCGGAGACGCTTGAGAGGTGTGAAGTAGTCCTCGGCCCGCGCCTGAAGAGCTCCAGCGACGGCGGCATGCGCCTGCAGCGCCGGATGGTGCGGATGATGCGGATGAACGAGCGGATGGTGATGATGGTGATGGTTGTGGTGATGGTGGTGGGCGGCGGCGGCAGCATGCACCAGATGTGTCACGGCCAGCGGGTGCGGGTGGACCAGGTGATGCGCCGGATGGGATCCATCGCTGCCGATGGGCGGAGGGCTCGGGGATCCCACGGAGATCTCGGAACCAGCCGGACTCGCACTGGGCGGCGGAGGACTACTCGTTCGGCACAGCATCTTTCCCGTCCTCAGTTCCGCTTCTTCCAGCATTCGGAGGCAGTTTTCCACGAAGTCACAAATTACCAAATAGGGCACACAAACTAACTAAAGGTTAGAGATCACTGAAGACGGCTGAGATCGCTAGAGGAATTTTGGAACCAATGTTACCGAAAGCTCACTTGAAACGACAGTGTTTCATTTCGTCTGTGCACGTGCACACGTTTCTCTCGTCAGATTCTTCTTCACCACACTACTGCTACTTCTTCCCCCTTCTCTCCACAGCACACTGGCAACCGTTCGAACCGTGCTACGAGCTTATTTTCCCATTCAAACCTTCCAACGTACGGCCAACTTATCATTTCACCCTCGTCGATTGTTACATCACACAAATGGCGATCAATTTTCCCACTTTCCAATTCCACTCGGGCACAGAAGGCCAAGTGATCTCACACACAACAGCACAAATACACAACACAAAAACGTTGCTCGGACTCGATAATCACACACACGGGGGGTGGAATACGCCGGACACGACGGAACTCCAGCGACGAAAAGCGCGATCGATGTTCGCTCGGCCGACTCGAAACTAGTTCTGTTTGCCAGAAACGCCTGAAGCCCGGTCGGCAGCGCCACATCGAACCACGTTGAGGTATTTTGTGTTGGTAGTGGTAGCACATTGCATTCCAAGGACATTAAACAGCATGCGCGAAAGGGGCGGGTTCAAGCAAGACGCGATCAACCAATCAAAGTCGAGCTACCCTCTTGCTACCCCTAAAAAAAAATGGTGTCGGCATCGTGAAGGGGTGAATTCAATGCTCTCTCTGAGAGAGGCTAATTTGTTAGGTTAGTTAATTGACTTTTGAGCGCATATTGTTAGGAGACTAAGTGTAAAAGTATTTTAGAAGTTAAATGTATTATTTATGGCGGATGATGGTGGGTTTTCTTCTCCTTCTAACCACCACCCAACATCCCGGGTTTGTATTGATCTTTCTTTTCCCGCAATCTTAAAGTGCTTTCGCCTCCGGTTTCGCCTATTTTCTCTCTTCTCGCCTTGTTGTATTGCCGCATTGCATCTTTGCTTCGCCTTTTTCGCCTTTCTCGTTGGGCATTAACATCCTGCCACCAAACCGAACTCTAAAGAGGATGTCCGTGCCCCCGAGAAATTTGACGAGCTCGTCATTCGTACTTGCTCAGTCTTGGCTGGATTTGGTGTGTGTGTGTGTGCCGTTTACTTGCCTTCCTTTTTTCTTCGCTTCTTTTGTTACAGCAGGTCTACTCGCTCCGCTCAGACGATTTCCACTATTTATCGTTCCTGGTTTTCGCACATCGACCCCCCTTCATGTATTTGCGTTCGCCTGCGTAGTGTAGTGCTCCCTTGTATTGTTTCCGTTCCTTTTTTTTCGAACATTCATCCTCATAAATCAATGTGGGTGTCACTCACGTTCCAAAGGAGAAACAAATTAGCGATGGTTGAACGCGCACTAGCAAATGCTTTCCTTCTGGAAACTGTCGTTTCTCAACTTAAACACGTTTGCTCCATGATTTGGTGCTTGATTTTTGTGAATCTTCCACTTTTTTTCGTAAACAAGTTCAAGTAATGCTTTCATACATCAGTACAATTTACTACATTTGTGAATCAATGACATTTTTGAATGATTAATTACCATCTGCATCCTTATGTTGTATCGTTTAAGCTCCGAAGGTAATAACACATCATCCTGTTTTGTTTTTCGATGTCAATTTTCCATCACATGATGTCCATCATTAATAAACACACGAAAACGGGCATCTGTCGGAGCGTATTGGAAAGATAATAATCCACACCGCAACAAGGTGTGTGTCGTTGGTTATGGCTTGTACCGGAAAATGTTGTTTCCAACCGCAACGGGCAACAGTTGGTGAAATGTGATATCTAGAAAAGAGTTTCGGCAGCTGCCGTTTTCGTGGGAAAAGGGCATAGACTTGTTGCAGTCCGGTAAGCCACATTGCGCCTGAGGTGACTGACACAAATCAGCTTGTAGAAGCAATATTTCGGAGGTAAACCGTCATTACAGTCCACTAATTACCAAATCAACGGTAACGTGCACGAGAAGCGATGGACGGAAATGACTTTATAATCACTTCACGTACGGAATGGAGAGAAAGAGGCTGGGAGAGAGAAAGGGACTGTTAGTTCAAACTTCTACCATCTGCGGCCATTTTGTACGATCGTGATCGACGGTGCGACGATCATCATGCTGCTAATTGATACTTCACGTGAGTAAAAGTTACAGCAAACATCCGGTAACATAAATGTTGAATAAACAATCGTCATTATTTATAAAGATATGAAAAAGAATATACGTAAACAAGAAAGCTTTCCGGAAGCAGCAACTAGAAAAAAGTCATTAGCTATGATTCAGTGGAGCCGAAGATTAGCTCAATATTCCCAACTCATCTAACAATTTTATACATTGTGCTGTCTAACAAAGTATGTTAGCGTTGATTGTAAATAATAACTTCATATCCATCAGAGTCAGCAATAGCTTCAGTTTCCAAGCTGCAAAGCCACTGTCAAAGACAACGACGATTATCATTTACCGTGGTAATCGACTAGAATCGAGCTCGGTTTGACAGTAGTCAATTTTGTGTCATTCAATTAATTCTCCGACCCGCTTGCGTCCCGCAGTCGCCCTGGTTATAATGTATCGCCTGCGAAAGCAGTCACTCCCATCAAGATTCAAATTAGCGATAGCTCCAATGTCCTCCGACGATTCCCGAACACGGCGCGTTCAACCAATACCTATGATTACGCCCGGTGACACTCGAAATCCGGCTAGGGAGTCATTTTGAAAGGCATGCTAACGCCATCAAAACTGGAGCAGTGGTGGAGGTGGTTTTGGAGGTGGCGATTAAAAAACTAGCCCGTGTGTATCAAATGGTTCAAAATAAAGCCCCTAAACAACAGGAGGTTGTAATTAATTCGCTCACCACCAGTTCGGTTCTGTCGCACGAAACTCAAGGGACCCAGCCCATGGGAAGGGATGAGAAAAATGGCTGCGACCTCAATCGCCGGCCAGATAGTATCGTGGAGCAATTTCCGCCCGCGAACTAACCATCGTCGGCAACAATCAGGCAGATTGAAAAATTGAAACACTGAAATAAATACTCCCGCCCAACTCGCGCAGCTCCGACCACCGGGAAAACGGAATGATACAAATGACCAATCATCAATTATTGAAGAGGACAAATGGTGCGTTGTGTAGTAATTTGTGTTATCTTTGGGTGAGCACGGGGTTTGTACAGATTCCCTGATGGCTGGCGCGTTGATAACAGACTGAAAGTCGCTCATCCAGGTGTATTCAATGTCGACATTGAACGCTTGGTATCGGATAGAAAATTATTCAATTAGTTGATTAAAAAATGGATTTCTTAAAATTCTTTATTTTATAGTAACGTATTTAATTGACGCGCGCACATGAAATGAAATATAAGCCATTCAAAAAAAATTGTTTGAATTCTTTTGCATCAATAATGTTTTTATTTACAAGACAATATAACTAAAGCAATGCAAAAGCAAGGAAATTAGATAAATCCCGTACAAAATCATACACGAGAAAAGCGTATTAAATTGAGATTTCACCAAACATCCATTCACTCATGAAGAAGAAGTGAAAAAAAACTGACCTAAAATTGTACTCGTGCTCCATTTATCGTTGAAGTCGACCATGTTTACCTTTTAAGAAGCGGAATGGTATGTTTATGTTTTGCTTCCGGTCTGTTGCGATCACAAAAATACCAAATCATATGTGTTGGTATTGGCAAAGAACCGTCTTGCTTCGATTTAAAGCATAGATCGGCAAAATCAATCTGCAATGTGGTAGCCATATGTTTTTGACCTATGAGAACAAGACGATCAATGAATGATGAGACATAAGTCGACAAGTTTATTATTTCGAACAGACTCACTTGTAGAGCCTTCCAGCAAATGGTGTCATTCGATCGATAAATGAAGCCTTCGGACAGGAAGGAAGCAGCTGCATCAAACGCATCGATTCTACCTTTCCCAGCGCGGCCAATCGGAGGAAGCAGAAGAATGTTGCCGATGACAGTAATTTAGAGAAACAGATTTGTAAATTTAATGGAATGAAAAGTGCGCCCCCGGAGTGCCAATCACGGCTGGACGAACTGGCGCCGCTGTCCAGAACCATGATTTATCGCACCGGCCATTAGCGGACGAATTAATGGTTGATTGAGTGATGTAGTGTTGCGATCGGCACCGGCGGTCATCCCTTCCGCGACATCATCCCAGCGCGCATCCGGTTTGATAACGGAAGAAAGGCTGGCAAATCGTGTTACGTGAGCAAGCGTCGGGAGGGAGGGTAAATTCACATTTCCATACATACTTTCCATCTGATATCGCCACTGGCTAGGGCTACTGTTACGCGAATGACCACCCAACATCAGCACCGACCGAACGGATGATACCGAAGATATCGCTTAATTAAATTGACCACTTCACTGTTCACTTTCGTGTCCGGAGAAAATTGCGATTAGGCTCGGGAAAATCGCACCACAAAAACACCCTCCAATGGTGTAGGAAAATGGAGAAAAACAACGTCCGATTGTGGGGCTGTAGGAAATCACATTTAATGCACAGGGTCATTTGGCATGTGTGCCAGCGTTTCACACTGTTCGGACCGATTGAAATGAATTATATGTTTTATTGAAACGTGTGCATTGATGGTGCATCAGGAAAAATTACTTAGATGGCTCCAGAAAAACCATTGAGTGGAGCTGGCTAAATGCAAAGGAAATTATTGATCAAATTTAATGAAATTAAACATGAATATGCTTTGTTCATTACAATCGTCCAAGGCACAATGTAATGCATTTCAACATAAATACCTCTCTGTTTGATCAGTTTGGGTTTATTTTATATGCAATACAACTTCTTTTATACATTGATTCCATTTTGCTCAGTTTCGTTTTTATTAGATAGAAGTTTAAACATCCACAGGTCTATCAATAAATGATAATCATTACCGGTTCTCTAATGCTCCAGATATGCATCGATAAATTCATCAAATCAATTACATTTTCAGACTCCTTTTGAGCAATGAATTGTAATTTATACACCGATGAACGTTTTCGGTGGCAAAACCATTTGAGTTTTGTTTGAAATGTTAAATTTGCCACTTCCAGCCTTCGAAAAAAACCCACAGCCGTCATCAATCATGCCGATGTCGGTGTCGTCGCTTAGCATCGTTTTTCGGGACATTCGTTTTCGCGTCACGATGGCAAAGCTGAAGTGAAAATCACCAATTGATGAAGCGCTCCTCCGGCGGATGGAGGGCCAATTTGATGCAAGGCTCATCATGACGCCTCGTCAGTTACGCTCGATAATAAAGCTGGTTGACAAAGTCGTTGCTGGCCGTTTGTTGAGTGGATATTTCGAAGTCGTTTTGCCTCGGTAATCGGGCTGCCCCGGGCTGAATGTCGATCTAATTGCGAATCGGTTCCGGTCGGGTGCGAGTACGAGCCCTCATGGAAAATGATCGAAAGCCCGTAGCTAATTCTAATACAACGAACGCACTCGAAGACCTCTCTCTGGCTCCTGATGGTCGCTCCTGCGGTTGATGAAGTTGTCCTACCGTCCGGTTCTTTCGTTCCGCATGCCTAATGAAGTCATTCTGCTGCCGAAAAGTGAGACTGATCTTGTATCGATGAAACCCTCAGCCCTTTCAGCCGGTGCCCTTTTCGGATATGCTGCTACGTTTCTGATTAGACGAACATTCGTCCGAGGAATTTCCCGGGAAACCCATGTTCCGGGCTCAGCATTCGATTCAACATCATCATCATTGTCGAATTACCTGGAGTGAAAGAAACAAGATTCAATCTAATCGTTACCGGTATCATTTTGTAGAGACAACAACAAGGATTCGTCTCTAGTAGTGTTTTAAATTAACCATCCCTTTTCTTCCGTTGTGGCTACACTTCATGCATTCTTGATTTACGCTTCATGCATTTCAGCGATCTTTTTAGATCGGGTAGTTCCGGTTGGATGAGAGTGGAGGAAATGGGATTTAAAACAAGACACGCATCAGAGCAGTTTCCGTCATTCTGATGGTTTCTTAATGGATTCTCTTATTACTATTTCGTTTGCAACATGATTTAAGTACAACTCTTAAACATAACTTTTGTAGTACAACATGCATAAGCCACCGAATGAAAGAAAACCCTCCAGTCAAAAGCATAAAAAGACCTCCTTCGAATTTGCAGCCATTACTGCCGCAGGGATCTCACGGTTCCACGGGCACAGACGACGCTCCCGACGCCCAGGAAGCGACCCCTCGGCAAGAACAAAGGCTTGCCGACCGCGTTACGCCCGGTTACACCCGTTTACACCAGGGTAATGATTAGAAAATCGTTTCCCTATTGGCCAGCGCTACCGTTTCGGGGCTTTGATTTGGCTTTTATTGAGTACCGCCGCCGACTCGAACGAACCCGCGTCGATGGCTTCATTTGGCTTCACCTTTTCTCTCGGATTGGTGTCTCCCGCTCTCCGTCTGCGTCAATCAGGCCCGCCCGGACGTGGCCCTCGCCACGAAGAGTTCTAGGCACCGGGCAGCCACCGAAACGGAAGCTGCTGCTGCGGATGCTAATTGAAAGTAGTTGGTGGCAGAAAGGCAAATAGCTCGGTGCTCCGAGGGCTTCCCGGGTTCCCAGCCGGACCCGAACGGACCCGCTCGAAAGTCGGCATGGTTAACCCGTTTAATGAGACCGCTCGGGAGCGGTCTGTTTTTCCTTCGGTTTTGTTTGTCCAGCCCTTTCCCGGGATCCTCGGCGCGCCCACAAGTCCCAGGGTCGAGCGGCACGGATCGACTTTTATTGGAAGGCACGTGAGAATAGTGCTAAGTGAACCACCAACAATGCTACCGTTTCGTTTCGGGACCCTAAGGATCCGAAACGGCTTCTGGTTTTTCTTTACTCCTCTCGCTCCGAGCTGCTTATTGCAAATGCTTTTTTTTGGTGCGTACTCCAATAAACTTTCATTGGAAAAGGTTCGGTGCAAAGTGGTAAACGATTTTTCCCGAGAATGTTACTAAACAAACCGGAAAACGCTCTTTTTTTCTTTTATGGCAATAAACACATAAACTAATGAGAATAATAATGGTCAACATGTTTGTTGCCCAAATATTTTTTCAAGTCAATCTGAAGCAATCTAGCGAATGTTATTCAACTCGATACATTAAAACAGGTATGTCAAACTGGCGGCCCTTTTAGACTTTGGATGCTGCCCGCAAAAATTTATTTATAAAATATAAATATAAAAGATTGTTTTTTTTTATTATTAGAATTGATTACCGAAAAGTCGAATATATTTTAAAATCATCAGAGCACGTTAAGTTTGCAAACTGTAGAAGTAAATGAAATATATCGAAAGTAAGATTTTGTACATTATTAAAACTATTGTTGCTGAACCTTGTTGATTTTCTATTCAAATTGAACTTTGCGGCTCGTAAATCATCGGAAACGTATAAATGCGGCCCGCTAATGAAATAAGTCACATCTGCATTAAAACGTGCTCATATTCGAGCACAATGTCTTAAGGTTTAGTATAGAACCAATTTAAAAGCTACTGATTTTGTTTATATAAAATTTGTTACATCCTACACATACAATGATTCCAATGGAATATGTAGTTTTCAAAATATATGTTTTAATTGGACAACATCAGGACAGAGTGCGTTGTTAATGTTTCTTTTTCTATCATCTAATATATCTATCTATCTAATTCGTGGGCAGAAAAACATTGTCGCTTGCAGTAATTAGTTTACCGTTAGCCATGCGTTTATTGTGCATTGTTTTTAAAACTAGTACAACGTAAACCCTGTTTTCAATCACCAAATTTTCTCACAAAGCTGCTTGAAACAATTACGTACTTGACGAACCATTGTTGAATTTTCTTGGGACAACCATTCGATTTGTCATAGAACAAATTAAGTTTCCAGGCTCTTGTACCGTTTCTGCATCCGATGGTTTCCAACCGTCCAGCTTTTCGTACGCATTCGGCTACCATCCGTGACACTTGCCCAACGCACGCCGCCGGACCCGAATCCGGCCACATGAGAGTGGAAAATAAACGAGAACTTAACATCCGTAGCCGATACCCGGTGCTCGGCAAAACGAGCAGCGCTTCAAACAGCGCCAGGCCACAAACTCAGCTGTCAAATGATGACTTTACGAATTCTGCACGAGGAAAAATGCGACCTAAGGTGTTGGCTCGACTGCAGGCAGAATGGAGTGAGAAAAAAGGATCACTCCCGGGGCGTTTGGATGCCGTTGCAAATGGCGATACGAGAGGTTTCGAATGGGAAAATGGGGGAAAGGTGTGATTTCCGAGGGTGCGCAGAAAGGGGCAAACAATGGACCGCAACTAATTAAAGTGAATAAGTAATTGAACAATTTCCATTGGCACTTCGACACTCTCTGCCACTCCGTTCCATTCGGTTTGGCCAACTGTGGCCATTGTTGTGCACAGTGTCTTCACCGGCATCTTGCTTCCCTCCCTGGACCTTCCTTTCGTCCCTCGAATAGGCCGTTTGAGTGTACAGTTTGATTTGTGCATACCTCTATGCTCTGAAGGGCTTTTAAAATTCCTACAAAACCGCTTTTCCAGGTGTATCGTTTTCAGTAGACGATTCAAAACAGACCCGAAAATTCGCTCGGTGTGGTCCTTCCATCGGTTTCCCGGAAAACATTTTCCAGTAGGCTTCCAGTAGGCCACGCCACGGGAACAAATACGGCGTTTAATATGCCTGTGTGTGTGTGTCCGTTTTATACGTGCGATGTCGTTAATTAACCTCTCACAAGCCACCGGATCGCTCGATCGATCAGGGCTCGCTTAGCGACGTCAACAATCTGTTGAGCGCAGCAGAATGGCGGACCCGCATCCTCAATTACTAGCCCCGATGCCTCGAAGGAGCGGTTTTTGGTGTGCGTGTGCGAACGTAAAAAAGTTGGCCGAAGAAAAACGGCTGGGAATGGGCTGCAGAAATAAGCAGGGAAGCAAAATTGGAAAGGTGTGAAACGTCTCGAACGTGGTGTGTGGCGTAATTTTAGCTGCGTACTCAACCGAAGGAAAGCTGAACAATTGTACCTCGGAATTGCAATACAATCGAAACCATCCGCGAACGGAACCGACACCGGGACACCCGTTCTAATTATGTTATTTAAATTGAGCAAATCAAAGGCACTGTTGCGCGCTTTGTCATCACCGAATTTTACCGCGATGATGTCTTTTGTGGTCGGTAAAGATGAAGGAATAGGCATGGTACACGTGCCTTTGTTTTTGCATTCATTTCGTTGCTTCATTTGACGGTTCCAAGTGACACACTTGTCAAAATGGACATGCTTTTGGGGATGCTGCGTGTGGTTATGTTTGCATTACCATTCGAAAGCCATCTCCATGAAAAACAAAACCGGAGAAGGAGTGAAGAGTCATAATGATCGTGCTTTCGAATGTGAAGGGCTTTCAACAACACAATTCCTAGGATGCTTGCAGAAGTTCTATTTAAATTATTGTCTCATATAAAACTCTTTAAAAGGTAGAATTATTTAGTCCAGAATTATATGAAGAGAGTTATTGATAGCTACAAATGATTGCAATCTTTAATTCTCAAGGAAAACATCAAGGCTACTTGGGAAGAATATTCTACAATCCTTTGATCAGGATGGACTCTTCCAGTTTTTAAAATCGCCCTGTTCGAGCGACTCATTCGTCCGCTGGAACCATTTGTGTCTCCTGCAAAACACCCCGAAGAACCGTCGACCGATTGCCCGAATTGCGTCCCATTTTCTGCAACATCATTACGATGATCTCTCTCCCTGGCTCGGCCTGCCCGGGAACGCGCCTTCGCCCGGAACGAAGGCCCACGAGCTGGAAAGCGCTGGAAATGAAGGTGTGTTACAGCATTAACTACAAACGGGGCTGCCCGATCATTCCGCGGCGATCGGAGTTTCCCTTTGATCTTTGCCGACACCACACCGGGCCGGCGTTGAGAAGGCAAAGTATCGATTTTTAACCAGACAAAACGCGTCTACGCCGCCTTTCCCGGGGGGTTGGGGGCTGGGTGTTGGGCGGAAATTCCGGCGGAGCAACGACTCTCGGTAAACCGCAAGGAGAGAGAGAGAGAAAAAGGGATAGAGAGATTGGGAGAAATGGGACGCGGTCGGGGCCTCGGATCGCACCTTCCACTTTTCTTTCCACCCCAGTCCTTTTCCCCGTTGGAGTTTCGAAGGGTTCATTCTCCGTCGGCGCGCGCCAACCACTTCCTCTTGCCGACTCCGGGACATCGGGACGCATGTTGCACCTCACCCAAGCTGTGGAAACTGTCGCCGTCTAATAGCTGTGTGACTTGCCACTTGCCACCCGGGACTGAGGCGAAGAATCATGCTGCATCCTTCAGTCGAAAGCTTCAAGCTCGCCCGCTTTTCGGAAAGAACATGGACGTCGTTCTTGTCTACAGTGGAAGAAGTCCGCTCACCAATTCCCATCTCTAAAAGGGCGCTTTGCCTCGATTTGCAAAGTGTAAAAAAAACCAAAGAGACAGATCTTGAGCAAAATCTGAAAAGAAACGAGCAAAGAGAAAGAGAACTTATGGAAGCGAGGCAAAGCGAACTAATTAGCGATATTTTAGATTGATGTTAATTGCGAAATTGGCATTACGTGCATTAGGGCAGGTTAGGCGCCTGGATGTAATGGTGGCCCACACCGGCTGCTTCCTACCTCGGTGATTTTCTCCCACCCCCCGACCCCACTCCTTCTTATCTCATCACCACCATCGGGGAGGTTGTGCACTTTGCGCTTCGAGGGCAACACCAGCATGCGTGTGAGGATGTTTAGCAGTTCCAGCAGTTGCTCTTCGCGGCTCCGCTTGGTTGGATAATTTTTCCACCATTTTCCCCGGGGGTTTCGGATTGCGATAGGGGTTTCCGAAATCCGGTCGTTAATCGCACGAAACCGGCTGCCTAGTTTCGTTTCGTTAGCATTGCCGACAGCTTGGCGTTTCGGGAGGGCGGCCGTTCTTAGTTCCGCCAGCCATTTGTTTTCCTCCTCGTTGTTTGGGGAGGTGCCGAAGGAGGGGGAGGATACCGAGACACATATGAGGTCTTAAACCTAAGAGTTCACTACGGAACTTTCGGCGATTCCACCCCCGCGGAACTTTTTGATGGGAGGGAAAAGTTGTAATTTCTCATAATTGACTTGATTTTCTAACTGTTTTAATGGAAGCGATCGCAATCCGATCCCCATTTCCACTGGCGCGCGGGCGTTATTGCTTTTCCATTCCGAAATGTTTTGGGGCTCCCGCATGGCAAACATTGGCGATAATTTCATGTAAAACTGTGCTTCGTGTGAATTTCAAATCCGAACCGACGTTTACTAATCATACCTACATTCCCATTTACGTTGGGTGTTGGTCTGAAAACCGACCAAAACAGTTCGCAATATCTTCCTTTTTTTCTCATGGCGGCAGATGGCGGTGGAACCTGTGCGGCTTTTCCACAACAGGTGTTACGGCTGAGCGTGTAGAAAAAACCGGATGGAAGGTTTCCGTTCTACCGCTGCAGAATGCTCATTTTGGAAATGGCTGCTGAACGGACCAATTAGCCGCAATCATTTCTAAATAGTTTGATTGGATTCATTTTACATTTTAGCGCCTTGCGTCTGGATTTAGTGTGATGTGTTTTTGTGATTTCTTAACGTCGGCTCGGCAAAGCTGTACCGCATCTGCCAAGAAGGATCGATTTGTAACGGCGTCGGAGGAAAGATAGTAATAATGTACGATAAGAAGTTGCATTACATACATGGTCTTTCTTCAATAGGTTTAATTCATGGGATTGAAACGAATTGAAAGTAACCAAGTAAAATACAGTGAACCTCAAACCCTTTGCATTAATAATAAACAGTTTTAATACCACTTAACTGGTAAAAACAATAGCTTACGCTGAAATTATGATAACCTCCAAGATGGAGTGCTATTGTACTAATATCAATAAATTGCCTCTTTGGAAGCCTATCAAACCAACCGTAATTATTTTGTGCCATACCATTTGTTTCAATGTTGTTTTTCTTTAACCCAGATGATAATTTAAAATACATGTTAAAAAAATTAGAGCACAGCTACAGTTAAACTGAATTGTTCAAATTTTACTACGTTGCAAATTCCATTAAGTGATGAAAATCTTTAAAAAAAGGCTTTTAAAACCACTATAAAGATGAAACACATTAAGTAGCATAATTTACGACAAAAAAAGGTTTAAATTGAACAAACGGGATTTTTTATTTGGCCAATCCTTCAATAATACGTTCAAGACGGAAAGAAATCATACATAAATGCAACGCTACGCGATAGCAAGAATTGATTTGCCATCTTAATGGTTTCGCTGCACCGGCTTCAAGTGTGGTGCGAAGATTAACATTTACACGCAATGCGGGCAAGTGTTGTGCGCAGTTTCGCCAGGACTTAGCTGCGCATTCGAAACGGATCACTGTTATTACGAGGAATAGGCTGGGAATATGCTGGGAAAAAAAAGGAGTCGCTCTTTAAACGATATTAAGCTCGGCTTCCAACGCGCCCGTTGAGGTTTAATGAGTGCGCCAAGATTGCCCAACAACATCTACTTGGCACAAGCCTGTGATCAAGAGTGATCGTGGCAGCTGAAGAGCAGGCAGAAGGGTGTGATGGGTTTGCCAATCCGATCCTCAAGTGGACGCCCCGCGTCCGGTCTACATTGTAGTGCGTTTTCCGAGGGCAGCCCTTTTGCGCGTGACAATTAATTAGCCCATCGCTGCGCAACGCACGGCCGCAATTGAGTGGCTGCCATTCGCAGGGCAATTACCGCCCTTGCCTTCCTCCTCCTCCCTTCATACGCTTATCAACTTGTGGCTTGGGTGATTTTGTTTTTTTCGCTCTGCTCTGTCCTCGGAGTTGTGCGGAGCTGCGTTGGTTTTTCTGTTTTTTATTTTCTACGAACTGATCCCGACAACAGGTCATTTATGCATCCGAAACGGGCCCGGGGAAGGCTCCGTTGACAAGACGAGAAATGACATCGACGTAAACGTTGGGAAGCTAATTAGTAATTAATGAGATCCACTTTTGCTGTGCGCACTTTGCGTGGCGGACTTTGGCGTGGCGTGGATGGTGCGGAAGGGAAAACTAACTGCCAGCACGGGGAAACAAACAAATGAACCTCGGGTTGGACACGAAAAAGAGGAAAAACAATCCAACCCAGCAGATGCCGTAAGAAACTGTCCAATCCATCCCGAACAGGCAGCATACATTCGATGGAAATCTCCGGGAGCGCGCGCGTTCCGATGCAATTGAGACATGTTCGCCGGGACGCACATCTTTCGGCGCAGGAAACATAACACTAATTTCCTTCGTTACATTTTCCCATATGTGGTCGGGTCCAATTTGCCCCATCCCGGGATTTGCGGTTGACAATCGTGACTGGATATCGACGGAAGATTTCGTTTACCGCAGCTCAACTCGGTACAGGTTGAGGGACGCGGCCGGAGTCTCCGATGCGCCACGCACTGTTGCACGAGGAGAGGCATAAAAGGATAATTTATTTTAATTTAATTTGCCAGGGCGGCCTCGTCACCGTCGTCGTCCGGGAAACCCGCAGGGCTACAGGAAGGATGGCTCATTGGCAACAAAGCAGCGCGGTCGAGCGAGCAGTTTCGGTGAATTCGGCTTCCCGGCAGTTAGCTGCTTCCTCCGATTACTTCGTTATGGAATCATATTCGGGGTGGCACGGAGGAATGAGGAGTGGAGGGGAGTGGTCCAACTCTTCTTGGAATTGCACATTTACTTTGTGGCTTTCCTATGTCATTCCGAAACCAGATTGAGAAAGATCAGAAGAGATAGCAGTTTCATCAGGATAAAATTATCCTTTAATTTGGATACAATTAATTTTCGAAATCCTTAAGGGGTTCTGCCTTCCCATCAACCAAAGCTTGTCATCTTGTCTTTTCTGGAACATGTCTATTAAATGTCAATTATTTTACTTCAGTTATGCTTGATACCTTCTTCCATTCCTCAAAATGTTCCTCTATTTTTTTGTATTGCCTTAATAATAAATAAACTGAGCAGCCACAAACAAATAAGTTAATACCAAAATGCCAAAGAAAAGTTCATTTTATATAACTACATGCTGAAAGAGTTCCGTAAAAATGTCACAAATGGAAGCTCCTAGGCATTAGTAATCAACATGATTAATCTTTGCCACGGTGTTTTTAAAATCGTTGATGCACAGAAAGAGGTTGACAACCCATCAACCTGAGCGGCGCACGTCTCATTCGGATCGCGACATTTTTCCGTCAGTGTAACTCCTTCAATCAGTAAACGGGAGGCTCCCCTAAGTGCAGCGGACGTGCTCCACATTATTAGCAAACGTGAACGTACGTTTCCATTAGGGAGCGCGATCATTTATCTTCACCGCCTTCGATGCACTGCCGGTGCCGTTTCCGTTTCGGCACCAGTTTTCCCGACTCGAGGGGAGGGTTTTAGCTCAGCCCCATTAACCCTCACTCGGATTCAGGCCCTAATTAAGCACTGTCTACGATTTGCGCTTCGATATCCCATAAAGAATCGCGTCGAACGCACATGCAAATGGACGCGTCCAGGAGTTGAGGAAAACGCGAACGACCCCCGTTGTCGTTTGACCGAGCGGGAAGATTGGGAGCAGATGGTCGAATTCCGTGACCATCGGCCCTGCTCCAAGATTGGGCTCCGTTGTTGTTACAGGCTTCTCCTTTGCCACTTGTGGGGGCCACCGTTGGTGTTGGCTCTGCTTGATGAAGCTGTTAGTAATTTATCACTTCTCACACGATCCCCGGAGCCCCGGTGGTTGGTTTCAGGCAGCATAACTCGCTCGGGAGCTGGGGCGGAAGAAAAACGGAATCCGTGCAGGAATGGAGAAAAAAGAACGCAGCGTCTTATAAGTCCTACCTCGGGACCACCGGGGCCGTCATTATTTCCCAATCAAATAAATCAAAACCAAAAGAAAAGAAAATAACTGGCCACCAGGTACGAAGGGAAGGTGTGGACCATGGAAGGCTCGATCACCAAAGTGACCACGAGGGTGAAGCAAATCATCCGAATCATTAACTAGCGCAAGCCCTCCGCAAGAAGCCCGAAGCGAGGCGTTGGAAACACAATAAAAATCGCGCCTCCATAAAGGGAGTAATTAATTTGTGGGTGGTCGCCGGCCCGATTGGTCGCTCGGGGCACTGACCATCATCATCAGCTTCATCATCATCATCATCATCATCGTCGTCGTTGTCGTCATCGGCAGCCGCCGCGATTGTCGTCTTCCTTTTTGTTCCGATCCGATCAACCCCTTTTGTCGTACGACGTCCTAATAATAGTTGCGAGGCGTCCAAATTTACGTGCCCCCATATCGCCAGCCGTCCTCAACGGTGGAGGTCTTATTCGGCGTGACCAACCGGCACCCTAATGAAGGTCCCGGTTGGTTCGTGCCCCACACGGCCTCACGCGGGGTGATTACCGCGCGCAAGGGTGGCCTCCAAGAACCGACGGAGCGGAGCTGGACTTCCTTTCGGGATCGATTCCGGTGTTCCGGAAGGAAGATTACCAATTTTCGTGCCTAAGGTGTTTCGAAGCTTCGAAGCTGACCAAGCTCCTGGTTGTGGTCATCAAATATTCTTAGTTTCTGGAGGTACCAACACCCAAACGAGATCTTGGAACTCTTGGAATGTAAGAGGGGGATTGATAAGTTTGTGGAATATATGTTATTTCAGCCAAATTATTTCTTTACTTTTGTAAATCAATATAGTCCATCGTGTCTGAACAAACTTCAACAAAATAAGGGCATAAAAGGATTTTAATTTAATTTAATTTCTCCATAACTTATTTATGATCCCGTTTTCCGAACTTATCAATTGCACTTCTTCGAGCACCTCGGCCAGAGGCCATGCTTAGAACTTTTCTCTCGTTTCGGGTATTCCAAGCGTGAACGTTTTGCAAGCAGGACGCTGGTCCTGCGTCAGTTTCTGGCCTCATTCAGAACCCTCATCGCTGGTTTCGATCCGGCGCGATCGTTCCGTTGTTATCTTCACGTTCCCGAAGGTATCCAGAACGATCCACGGTTTTGTTAGTGGGTACAATTTAATCTCATTTACTTTAATCGATCTATTATTATTTATTAACATTGTATGTTTTCTCCGCTTCTTCGCCGCTTTGTGCCTTGGCATTTCCCGAGACTCCACTCTCCGATCCTTCCACATCAGTTCTCATGGGCAGATGAACGAAGAGGGGAACGAGGATCGGATGGTCGGTATTTAGTTCCACCGGTTTAATGCAAGCGGCCATCGTCCTGTGAGGGCGCTCGGAGCAACGTTCAAACAGTGTGACGAATCGAAATTATAGGCCTTTGCGTTTCTTATGCTGATGAGCCGTCCCGGAGAAGTCGCTGCCGGAGGGAGGCTGGGAAGCAAAGGGTGAAAAGAATATTTTCATTCTTGTTTTCTGAGATTGGATCACCTCGCTCGATCGGGACGGGCTGATGAGTGGGAATGACAAAATCAAAGATTGACAAATGGCTCGCGATTGAACCTCGGAAGATGCTAATCATGTAAGCGTAAACGGACGTAAGGATTGCCATCAAAATACTTATCAAACTTTAAGTTTGGTAACCCCAATCAGACTGAATTTTAAATTTAACAAAATGAAATTTTTATATATATATATTTTTTTTTCATGAATATTGCTCATCCATCTGTGGTAACATTTGAATTTGTTTTGAGGGTTTTATTTCAATGGACTTTTAAACTAATTAAACAACATATACAAGCAGAAGAACATCAAGTTTATGACTGTCTTGAAATATTCCAGAAATTCCACTCGACATTGTCAAAATAAATTATTGCAGTCGGACAGTAACAAAAGGCGTCATGCGTTGAGAATGTCTGCACAGTATTCGTTAGAAAAACTCGATCGGATAGAGTTAGACTCACTGTTTATTTATATCACGAACGCGATAGCGACGCAACGATGCATTATTTATCCACCAACGGAACGGCAGTGCCGAAGAAATGCCTTTTGTCCGCCACCGTCCTTGCGATATTACACACATTTTACGACCACAACACAGCCTGAAACAACAATCAAACAAAACGGAACACATTTTCCTGGGCCGGTGCTTGACGATCTTTAATCATTCCGATGGTTCTACAGGCCCTTCTCGTTCCTCCGTTGATCAAGGCTATGCTCCTGTTTTTTTTTCCAAACCGAAATCTTCTAGGACACGAACTTGATGATGACGATTACCTACAGCGAAGTTGTTGTTACAACCACACTTTTTACGACTGTTTCTCAAGTACCTCCACTTTTTTTTTCTGACCACATTACCCAGCAGTCTTCACCCCATAGAGCCCTGCCGTGGCAACCGTAATATGGCATAACTTTGCCGGATTAGGGTGTGTTTGTTTAATCATTTCGGGTTTGATTTGTTTTGGGGTGTGCAAGGGCGGGAGTTTTATTGCTGATATTTCGTCGGAATTAATACAGCGGCAAACACATAATCTCACCGAAAACGGCCCATCGAATCGGTGGGCCATCGTAAAAACAAGTGTTATTCTTTTTTCGGACCGGCTCGGAGAAAAGCTGATTGAGAACAACCGCCGTTGTGGTTAGTTTCGCTTTTTTTTTACTTATTGATTATTTTTGCTGCGGAAAACCATAAAACAGACTCATTCTTGAAATTATGCGTGAGAAAACAACGTCCACCATCAACGGAATTCGGCCACTGAATTTTTAAATATCGTTGATTATTTGTCTTGTTCGGTCGCTTTATAGTTCCTTCGTCTGCTGCTGGGTTTCTTTACGCTATGTAAAATGTAAATTATTCTTTCAGCCATCGCTACAGTGCATCCGTTGAACTTGAGGCAACGGTTAAAAATAAATACGCAGACAGCATTAAACAGTCCAAAATTTATGAACCAACCGGATGGCGAAGCTAAAAGTCTTTCCTTATCAGCAGCTCCGAATCTACTTTCGACGCAAATACACAAACTCCTCAAACGGTGGAACTTCCTCCCCAAGCGGAGGAGAAATTGCTCAAGATCATTATCGGGGCCAGCATCTGGGCTGTGAAGAGCGGAAAACTCATGGCCGCCACACCGCCACGCAACCCGTCACGAAGTTCTCCGCCTTCCGCCCGTCAGTCTCCGGCGCGAACCATGCACGCACCTTCTCTGCATGCACAATTTAGTCAATTAATTAAAACTAATGCAAACAATGTGCAATTAGTAGCGGGTAATCTAACATGATAAATGGCGCTTCGTTTGTCAGTGCATGCTGGCTGAGAATTTTAACATGCCACGCAGACAAAGGACAAAGGGTCGGAAACAAGGGCTGTTGAAAGAAGATTTTAAACTATGGCTGTGATGATAAGAATTATTTTTTACATGTCAGTCATCATTTTAGATTTGTTGTGGAAAGAAAATACCGTATTTTCGCATGCTTCACAGTACATTTTTCATCCAAAATCTTAGTGTCGAAAGTAAACTTTTCTACACAAGCGTTGGAGTTTTTGGTCCAAACAACACTGCAGATTCTAATTCGAATTTCATAGAAATTGATGAATTCGTTCATTAACATTCATTTTCACTTATTGATAATGTATTATACTTCATACATACTTGTAAGGTCAATAGCATTGCATAGTTTGACAAGTTTCTCAAATAGGCCAAACATTTCATGACAGTTTTGTTTGAGACATATTGTTTGACATACATGATTTTTTGCAATTCTCCCATTATGCGTATTTAAACTATAAAATTGGGCCAAAAATGGTCTTCTTTCTGGGGTCAGAACTTCGGATGCTTTGCCAATGTTCTATGACAAACCTAGTACATAAAAACATGCAATTAAAATTAACTCGTGCCATTCTTCCATTCTCGCCATGTCTTCAAACCATTTTTGCTTCATTACATTTCCTTGACTTATCTCTATTCTAACCCTTTCACAGTTATCGCATCAAATCAAAGAAGAGTAAAATTTTATAACGACTAAATGCATCCTTCCATTGAGAAAATGATCTGATTAAACAGGAAGCCCAACTTTATGGAAGAATTTACATTCCCTGTTTTTTTTAAAAAGAAACCTAAGATACTGACGTTTAAAACAAGATACATCCTTTCAATTCAACCTCATTACCTCATACATTCTTATTTTCCATGCTTTCCTTCACGGAAAGCGCATTTTGTACTGAAAGTTATTGCGTTTGGAGACTTTCTAAAAGAAGTGTGTCGCTCGAGTTCAACCAATGCCAAGAATCGGGGCTAGCTGGTTCGAGAATGTTAAAAAGTGGAGAGTGGGATTGCGCTCCACTCAAGTTCTTGCGCTCCATCTTGTCGCGACCAACGGCTTGCGAGTCGTCATAGTAATAGTCGATCGTATCCGGAACAAAACGACGGAACGGATAATTACCTACCGTTGGTGGGGCATCCGTCGAGGCGCGAGATGTGTGGCATTTTATCGAAAACGCTAACCTGGAGTCTCGCGCGCCTTCGGGAACTCCAGGCTTTGCCGTTCGCCCATTCCCAGCCCCGATGTGCGGTCCCGGTTCCGCACCGGATCGCTCGCTGTCACTCTCGCCAACGGTTGTTATTATGGATCGAAGATCGCCTTAGGAGTCTGCATGGGGGGAAACGGCACCGCCTCTCCTCTCCTTTTCCCACCTAAAAAACCCCGGGCGGGCGCGGAACGACGGAACGAAAGATAATCATCCGACAGTTTTGACGGCCGAAGTCATAATCATGTGCCCTCGCTTGGGTGGTAAAAGCGATCGGCACACTTTGGTCTTTGGTCTTTCGGGCGTCGGGGCCCGTTCGCCAAAAGATGCAACCGCCTTCGACTGGCAGAAAAGGGAAAGGGCGTCGGTCGTCGGCGTCGAATTGGAGACGGTTTTTCGCAACTCTCCAGCCCTTTCTTTCCCGCTTCTCTGCGGAGGCTTTTGTTCCGTATATTTATTGCTCTCACGGCGATATGCAGACTGATGCGATTGATTGAGATGTTGATGCCATTCCATTTCGGCCCGACAGCTGTCAAACGGAACCCGGTAAAGACCCCATCGTTTTTGGGCCGCAGGGCACCGTTGAATAAATCTTATTCCGATTTTGAGATACGAGCCAAGAAAGGCCTCGCTCGCAGGACCTCCGCTGGTGCGGTTTATGAGGAATCTAATTAACACCCGAACAAAGATTTATTGCCGCTGAAACAGGTTTCCGCGTGGCGGCTCCTTTCTTTCGCATCATTATCCTGGCAATCGTCAGCTTCGAGACTTGGAGGGTTTCGATTACTGCAACAAATCCCCCCAACAGATGCGAAGAAACGTCGTGGCTTTGGTGGGATGAAATGAAAATAGTTCTTTGGTCCTTTTATTCTCGCTCTTCCCGACAAAGTTGTTAATCCTTGAGCTAGGTAGTGCTTCGATTCTATTGCGCCACGAACATTGGTTCACAATAAAACCGAGTAAACTGCAATCAATTCAATCGTTTTCTGTGCCTTTATTTTGTGTGATTTTAACATTTGTTGATTGATGCTCTTTTTCTTTCGGTTCGGTAAGGATTCATATATCTTTCGCTCGTTACCGTCAAATCAAAGCGGTACCGGACGGGATTTTTAATTGTTCACCTACCGCCTCTGCCAGGTAGCCGGGCATGGCCAACACCTACTCCGGGACTCCGAGGTTCCGAAGGCCGGGCAAAAAAGGATCACCGATCCTAATGAAGCCTCACATCGACCGATCGAGCGTTCGATCGCCTTAATGGAAGGATCGAAATTTTTGTTTATTTCCTTCCCGCTTGTTCCCGAAAATCCTTCCAGAACGCGAGTGGCCCTCGGCGGCATCGGAGCCTTTATTCTTCCGTGGAGTCATCGCAGTAAACACTAATTAATTGACACCTTTGGCGGTCGGGCCAGTTTGTTTTCTCATTTCGTTTTCTTCTGTTGCCTCCCGTTTCGGGCGAGCGTTCGCTTTTCCCTCCGTTCCCGCCGTCCTTATCGGGTTCACTTTGTCGCGCTGTCTTTACCTGTTTCTCGCTCGTAAAAGCTTTTCTTCCCGTCCAGCCGAGGCCTTTCCTGCGACCGAGTGGCTTCCCCGACCGTGGCGGCCATTTTGAGTGCTGTTGGCGACCGCCAACCGCAGTGGAGACGCAATTAAGACAAAGCAAATCAAGATTTCATGCATTCTAGACGAGCCAGGGATGGCTAACCGAGCGGGGGAAGCCGCCAACGAAGCGCGTGCTGCTGGTGTTTGTGCGCGGAGACACCGACGTCCAGCCGGCCTGTGATGTGAAACTGTGACCAATGATGGCCGAGGGAAAGGTGAAAGAAATCCAGCGTGCCGAGAAAACAACTTAATCATCGGTAGAAAATTAGCTACCATTTCACGCGGCCACGGTGGTCCGCGGTGTGGACGCGATCGTTCCAAAACCCCGCGTGGGGGGCCCTCGGAGAACGCCAACGCCAACGCCACGGAACCCTGGAGGCCGGGCAACAATGAAACGGCGAGCGTGATCAGCGAACTTATCATTGATTAGTTCGGTCGACTCATCGTCGAGCCGCAGATAAGCGTAAAACTAGGAGACGGGAGATTTAATCAACGTTTCTTTTTTGCCACTCAACACTCACATTGACCTCGAAGAATGGATTCTAGGTGATGGGAAACTGTAGCAAACATTGTGTGGACAGTTCATTAAAATCATTCAGCAAAGATGTATTCGAAGGAATTGTTTAAGAAAAGCCATGTGAACAGAGCGACTCATTGTCCATGGTAAAGCATGACTAATACTTAGAACTAACAAATTAACTGATTCATATTACAATAATTTTTATTTAAAAGGTTTTTAGTCATAACTCATAACAAAAACAATTAAAAAACATACAAATAGATTTCGAAATACCTTCATGTTTAACAACAATAATAAAATTAGTTCTGGGTCTATGAGATAATGATTTTGCATTCATTGAAAATAAGTTGAAAATAACAACAAGTTGGTTTAATTTTTTTTAAGTCTTTATTTTATTATCAACAACATAATATTATACACATATTATAATATCATCCATAAGCTTTTAAACTTGCTTTGAATGTACGTTCTATAGAATTAAATTATTTTATATTCACATTTAGAACATATACATGGAGCCTTTCATTTTTATAATACATAATGTACTAGGTTACGCTTAAGATGCCGCTTTACATCTGACCATGGTTTGGTTGTACTAAACTGGAATTATACATATGTTTGTGTCATAAATGTGAAATTCACGTTTGTTTTCATCCAAATTCCTTCAAGGCGCAACGTAAGGTTTCATTCCATTTCAATCCAGTAGAATTAGCTATACAACTTTAGCTACAATCGTCTAAAAGTGCAAAGATCATACAAAAAGTCTGTCGGTTATCAACTTCTTAGTGTACGAAATGATTAGAGAAACATTGTTTCAATATGAACACTTTTTAAAATAGTTATCGATGCTCACACTTTTATCCACCGCATTCGCAATTGATTCGCAATCGTTAAATAGAAAGAAATCTTGCAGCTCAACAGAGATTTCTCATTTAATATCTTTTGCCCCGCTTCACAAACGAACGAAGCGATCAAACAAGGTGCGCACTTATGCTCCTCGTAAAACGTTCTGCGCGCGAACCAAAATGGAACTTGGCGAAACGACGTGGCGGCAAACGAAGACAAAACAAAACGAGCAAATCGAGCGCAAGAAACCGATTAAAACGCACAGCCCAACGACAGGCGGCATCCTTTTTGGTGGTTAGCGTTGGCGCACCAAGGAATCGGTCCCATTACGGGCAACACTGAGCGCGAGAGGAGGCGAAGGCGCAATGGGACCGGAGTGCAGGACAAACGAGCAAACGAGAACAGCAAGTCGAAGGATGCGACAAACGCTGAAGCGGGGTAGGAGAAAGGGGTGGTGGTGACGCAGGAGTAAGTGTGGCGGGGCGGGAGAGTGCAAAAGGCAGAATGGAAATTATAATATTAATATGATGATGTATTTATTTTTGCTTATAACAATAACATCAAAGGCGGAATGCCGACACTTGGGTGGTTTTGCTTCCTTTGCCGCAGCATCGTCGTCTTTGTCGTCGTCGTCGTCGTCTTCGGTCGGTCGTTTGCTTTAAGATGCTCCACCCGGCCACCCCGGGGCGGCTAATTTCCCTCCAAGCGTCTCCGCGGACGCCCACTGAACCTGGCCTCTTCAGCTTCACGTTGGTGGCCACCCCCGAACCCGTTCTCCCGGCCCTTGCGGTGATCCTTACTCCCGAGCATAAGTGTAGCATAAGCGTCTAAACGAATCCCGGAGCCGATCGCCACCGAAGTACCGTCCCATTGGAGGAAGGGGCTTGAGGGATCCTTCCCGGTGGGGTTGCGGAAGGGGCGCAACGAAGGCGAAGATGAAGATAAACACTTCCCCAGCTTCGCTCCGATCGTAGGAGGGCCGGTTTGGCGTCCGTTGGCTTTCAGGTGGAGGATCGAAAAATAAATTACCGCTCGTAAAGGTGAAATTAGTGAGCCTGGTGAGGTCGCGGCCAACACGCGCTGGTGTTGGTGGCCCATCGGCTCCCAAAGAGTGTATGCGAGTGTGTGTGTGTGTTTCCGATTCAGCTTCCCAGGCGAAGACCCAGGTTTTCTGTCGACCGATGTGAGGAAGAAAGAACGCACCAACGGGAACGGCGGACGAACGCGAACGCCAAAGTGGGGAAAGAAAACCCCCCGGCAGGCCTCGACGCGGACGCTTTCCAAAGCCACGCCACCCACGGCTCCACACACCGCCAAACGCAACGGCAAAGCCACGAAATTGATGAATTGCTCGGCCACGATTGGTCGGTTGGCGCGAAGCTGGGCCTCTTTGCGAGATAAGTGAGCTTTTATGGGGCTTCTTTCAAGAACTGCCGGCGACGTTGGAGCAGCACTGGGAAACGGGGGACGAACTGATGCTGAGCCCGCTGAAAGGAGGAAGTGCGAATGGAAGAGAAGAAAGCAAACACCAAACGGCCGCCAAAGGGACGGACAATCTTCCGGCTGACTTTCAATTTAACGTTCGCCATGATGGAATTTTGGAAGATATCATCAAGCGCCCTTTAATGTAAGTGAGCTACTCGTGGTGATTGATTTTTTTCTTGCCTCATTCAGAAAGTTTTCAGGCGATGGGAATGTCCTCACGCTATTTTCAGCGCACAGGGTGGCTCCAATTTGGGTTATTGTTTTCGTTGGATCGGATTAATTACTGATAAAATTATTTCCAGGGTAAAATAACTAAACCGTTTTGTTCATTTTCAAAACACGATATTTAATTTAGATAAATAAGAACAAGTAAAAAAATATCATAACAAAATTTAATTTTTTATTAAATTGCATTTAGAAGATTGAAGTTTATCGTATTATTTCTGACTTTTATTCAAAGATGACTCTGTGGAAACTAAATTTCTCAAATTTAACAGTTTAAATTTAATGTCGGTAAGCAAACAATGTTTCTGACTCAACTTCTACTAAGACCCTTTACAACAATTTACAATTTTTTTTAATTCCTTTAAATCAAACATAGCCTTTCTATCTTAAATCAATTAAAGCTGAAAATTAAGTTATTAAACTTTATTGCTTTCATTATTAATTTAACAATACTTTCTTGTATCTTGATGGATGTTTAATCTCTAATCGTGTTTGTTAGTTTAAATATTTCCGCTCCCAGATTTTTGATTGAACACTTTGACGGAACACCCTGCGTAACGCATCATACACACTTCAATGTTGCAGCCTACGTTACGTCGATTTGTCCTCCCCGAGCCGTCGAAGCTTATCCCATCGATCATACACCCGTCCCGACCCGGCCGAAGATCTTCCTCAAACGCGACGATAATAATAATTTCCAAGGCTAACCACATCCTGTCCTCGAACGTATAAATTTCGCTCCTTCGCAATCGCTTTCACCGCACCTCCCCAACGTCACATGGCAACCTCCCCCGCGTCCTTTCCGTCAACCCAACCAAAAGTAAATAAAACGCAAAGCCCCATTTTACGACGAGTTTTCCGTGCACTCACTTACCGCTACCGTGGCCGAGCAAACAACTCTAGTGTCTAAACAGACACGGACCCAAAGTTGGCGGTTCTCGGTCCCGCGGAAATCGGACGCCAGCTGCAAGTGACAGCAAATTGCACATAAATAATTAAAATAATTAGCAAATTAAACATTACACGCGCTAAATGATTCCGTTAGCGAGCAGGCGAATCCCGCCAACGCTAGGAGCAAACGCCCGAGTCTCGTCCTAAGGTCGCGGAAAGCTGGGCTGCCGGTTGGCAATGTGGTGACGCTCCCAGCGACCCGATTTTCCGACCGCTTGACTGCCGCTAGCCGGTTTTAATTAAGCACCTTTAAATCGTCGTCTTTAATCAATCTGAAGAACGCCAAACACTCTCTTCCCACGTCGCCCCTCGTCGAGCGGATTCGTTCGGGTAGGCCACAAAGTGTAATCGTCCTGCAGGGCGCGCAGAGTTTAATTATTTCTTCAAAATTACTCACTTTGCATACCATGGCTCATTTTTGCGCTTTCCTCTCTCTTTCACGTCCCCTCGCCACCCGTGAAAAGTGTCAATTTAAATATAGAGACGCCGTGCGGTTGGCAAAAATGTGAAGAACAAGAGTGTAAATCCTGAATTAATTTCGTAGCCTCTAAAGAAATCTTTGGTTGCACAGTGAGACAAATCGGGTATCATGAGAAGAAATAAATTGGTTGTTGATATTTTTATTAAATTGGTTGAACTTGTCCAATGTTTTCTAATTACTTTTCATGCACATTTTGAACTGTTGCTTTAAGATAATATTTTCTTTTAAGATATTTAAATAATATATTCATTCTTGGACAAAGTCTTCCTCTTAAAATCCCACTGTTCCCCAAGCCAGGATCGGGGATGCATCTAACGATTTGTTTACATGCATCATTTAGTCCTTAAATGCTGACAACGCAACAAACAGACGTAAGTGCCACACTCGTGTCTCTTCTTCCCCCAAAATACCTCCCTCCGAGCTCATATGACAGCTACAAGGCAGTTCCCGATTTCCCAAGCCACCGACTTCTCGGTGTCATTCATCATCATGCATTAGAACAGGCCACTACGGGAGGAAATAGGAGGAAATGCGCCCGACGAAACCGTGCTCGGTGGTAATTAAAAACATTAGCAAAAGTCATTGGTCCTCCAAGAGGCAGAGCGCCCTGGTGCATCATAAATTACTTCGTCGTTTCTTTTCGCGAGCACTTTGGGGAGTAGTTGTCACGGATGCACACACTCGGAGCACGGAACGGGCGAGCGGGATTCACTTTGTGCCCCGCCATTGTGACCGACACGTGATTTTCCTCCGCCCCGCGGGCTCGAAAATGCAATGTTTATTCAGGCGCCTTCAGGTTGTGTTTGCCAAGAAGTTGCCGGGTCGCCGTTTGACAGGTCGTTGAATTTGTCGTAATTAATACACGTGTTTGAAACCGGGGCTAATCTTCCGTTTCATTCGCGGATTCGTTCGCGTTGCTCATCCGAAACTGGAACTGTCTTGGGGTAGGAAAATGCAGTTCTTCTCTCGCTGTATTTCACTTTTTTCTTCAAGTTTACTAATGGGACTTAATGAAGTATTTATTTGAGCTCAGGGCTCAAACCGTTCCCTCCATTTGCATCTTTCCTTTCTGCCAAGGTCTTTCCCGCGAGTGTCCCTCGTCATCGCAATGGTTCCGCATTATTGCACGGCTAGATTTCAATAACACAATTCATTAGGACACTTTATTCGCTCACTGTGAGGTGCTAGGAACGGTTGCATAAATTATTTCTCCTTAGCGTACGTCAAGCAATACGCCATGCAAGAAAGAGATCCTTGAGAAATAGAAAAACTATATGAAGAAAATGAAGTAAAATGCTACAGTGTTTGCAAATATTTTAGCGTATTATTTGCAAAGGCTTTGTCTCAAATTCACATCTGGTGGTTAAGTCTTCCCAATGAATAACCAAGGATTCACAAACTTCCAAAACACTTCATTATCTTCTTTGCTTCTACACAAATAATAACACGCAAAACACACAACAACGAAGGTGATAATTTGCGAATATATCCATCGTTGGTGTTCCTGTATTCATGTTCATTCGTTGAAGTAAGTGTTGCTTCAGTGTACAAAGAGGTGGAAATTGCCTTTTCATAATGCATTGTCAAAAGAAGGGTTTTGTAAAAAACGGACTTTGAGTTAAGTTTTTTAAAACCCCAAACATAAAAATCACACTCGAGTTGTTCGCCAGACGGACTCCATTTCCATCGTCCGGCGCACCTAATGAGTCGAACTCTCACGCAAGCCACCCTCAATCTGCCTAAACATACGCATTAAGTTAAACGCGACCGCTTTCGACTCGCGTCTCCTAATGGTTTTCTAGTGCCACAATTGCAGACGCGTCGGGGCGAGTGTTCGCCACTCGTGAAGTCCACTCGTTAATCAACACTTATTAATTATCGAAAAAATTACTTTAACACACGACTCCCCGCTTCCGAAGGGAAAAGGGTTCTGATCGCCATCATCATCGTGGGCACATTTTCCCACGTCCATTCGGGCGGTTCACACTTCGATCGATCGATCGATCGCCGACAATCGAAAATCAGGACAGGAAATTGGTTCCGAATCGGTCGCTTAGGCGAAGGTATCAATCAGGAGCGCACAGGAAAGCCCGACCGGTCCACGAGCCCTCGCTTGGACGGTAAGGTGGAGCAGGACGGCTCGTAAATTAAATCAATTAGCCCTAATGAAACGTCAAACAGGTCGGCCGGCGCGGCGGTTGACTCAGCGAAAAAAGTGGATTAACCTTTTACACCGTTTCCGCCCCGCGCGGGTCCAGCGTTGGCCAAAAATCGGCCCCACGGAAAGGTCAGCCGCCGGACGCACCGGATCGCGAACAAAAAGTGTGAAAACTAAACTTCCCACAGGGTGCGGGCTCCTTTCCCCCACGCCCCACCAAGGGTGGCCAGCGCTTTCGGCAGGATGTGCGCCATCGCGATCGAGAAACAAAAATGAAGTCATAAAACCGCGGTGCCCAAAACGATCGTAGTCGCCGGTCAATGCTGAATACTGTTATTTTACTTGGACCATAGAACGGTGTCTCTCCCTGTGTGTGTGTGGGTATGTTTTTTCTTCAACTATTCCTCTCCGCGACCCGTTCACACTTCCTACGGAGAAAGAGGGCGCGCTCCGTTCAAGACGAATTTTATTCAAATTCAAACCTTCCGGTCGCCACGGCGTCCTGTGTCTTTCAAAGGAGCGTGCGATCTGCCCACGTTCGGGGAGGGAAACCAAAAAAAAACTCCATAGTCGGGGGCAGAATTTACATAAATGTATCATTTTCGTTAATGATAAGTTGACGGGCGAAGGTGTAATTAGTTGAAGTGAAAGAAGTTGCGACTCACAAAGGTTGCCACCGTTGGGTACCGTTTGCGCAGGCGAAACGATTGGTCAACATGGGAAATTCAGGGCGAGGGCTTGAAGATGGGTTATTTATTTCTTTCACTCGTTGTTAGCACAAGCAAGAAGTTGTACAGGGAAGAACAAAATGGCCACTGCTTGAAATGATGAATTGATTAAGCTGCTGCGCCAGAAGCAAGCTATCAGAGAGACTTCACTGTACACAACTTTGCTGAAATGAATGTATTTAGCAATAAGCAATCATTTTCTGCTGCAGGTATATGCCTTATTTCAAAATTAAGAAACAAACAATATCGTTGGCGCTATTTCTGAAACTTACGTTGTTTTCCGAAAAAAAAAAATTCATCAGACATGTGTGGATAGTCCCGTCTAGGTATGATAGTTCTGCGGTTCAGACCGTAACCCTCCACCATCGTATGCAAATAAGGGATGGAAATAAATTAATTTTGAATAATTGATGTTGCACGAAACGAATTGATGGTCTTGCTTCCGCGGCCATTACGAACAGACTTGCTTTTACTCGTTTCGGGGGTGTTTCTTCTTTCTCATTCACCCTATTTCAGTTATTTGAAGAGAGCTCTAAAAGTTGGTTATTTTTGTCTATTTTGCATACCTGAGACAAAGAACTCTTGTTTCTACTTGGCATCGTTTGTAGCGCACCTAAACATTCTCAATTACGTTCTGTTCATTCGATTCAAAAGGGAAGAAATGTTCCCTAATTTTCCACCCAACTCATAAAAAAGTGAACATAAATAAAAATGAGAGAGAAAATGAAACTATAATCTATCATTAATAGGAAGTTTTCTTTGTTTTCCAACGACCCAACGTGAACAACGCGAGCCAAATCCTTCTGCGTTTTAGTTCGTCGTGGCGACTTTATCGGAGTCAAACGATCGCAAACGGGAACTTTGGAGTTTTTAGTGATCATCTTTCGCCACTAGGTTGGGAGAAAAAAACTTCTCTCTGTAATATTAACGCATCCTGCAAATAAATTCTATGTGGAGAGGCAAAACGAAGAAATGATCCACCGATCATGAGGCACGACAAGCTATAGGGTTTCCCGAAAAGTTTAAGTTCGATTTGAAAATTATGGAACGAACTTGTGTTTTGACCTAACGTATTTTTCTCTTCACTTATCTGTCATGTTATATATTCTACAACATGTCGAGGGAGATATTGCCTATTCCATTAAATTCTAAGCCAAAGAACCAACTTTTGCTCTTACATTTCTCATTAGCTTCAGCACATATTGTTTGCTCAAATTCAAGGTACTTTTCTTAACTCTTTTGGATTTTGGATGAAATCTGTTTCTTTCAAATTACAATTTACAAATTTACTATTGCCAGGGACCAAAAAAATTCTATAGGTATGATCTGGGGATCACACTATTCACTTTACACCACATTATCGTATGCTCCGGATGATGTACTGATGTCAAATTCAACCAAAACAGTGCAAGATGTTCGCGCTTCCTAATCTGGGAAGCCTCCATTCCCTAACCCAAATATCCGTTATCATAAATGGATCCGAAAGCATTCCATGACCGCAGTTTGTTTGCCATACCAGTTTTTTACAGCATTTTCGTAAAATTTTATTTGTCGGCATCTTGAATGATCCCGGAAGGATCTTAAATTCAAATCCGACGTATATTTCCTCATCCATGTTTATTCACGATGATTTCCGAAACAGTAGTTTATCGTGTAACTTACGCGCTCTTAGTTTGATCGACATAGCCTCCAAATCCTAAACCGAGTGGAGGTTTCAATTTTTAAATTGAGAATATATTTTTTCAATGGTTATCTCCGATAACTTGATTATTTTCTTCGTCTTTTAACTCATTCAAATCAAATTCTTTTGTTGATGGACGATATTTTATGTAAAGTGCAAATAACTACTATTGATCTTTTGATCTTTCATGGTCGCACAATATGTTTGAAATCGCTCTCCAATTAAATCCTTTTATTAATGTGGACTGTGATGTGGCTTTGAATGAGAAAATGAACAATGATAAAGTAGTTTCAAAGTATACCAAAAATATAATCTAATCTAATATCGATGTTTTCTTAAGATCGGAGCCCCACGAGGCCGCACAGTCCGCTCATAGGTAGATCCGTCTCTGTTCGTTAGTGTGAATCAGTTGAATAGATTTTGAAAGATGTTGACTAATCGGCAAGCTGCGAATGTGATAAACAATTCGCCCCGGTACACAAATTAGTCTTTTTTTCTATCCGTTCTAAATTGAACGTAAAGTCACGTAGGCCAGCAGTTCCGGAGCAGCCACGTGAGCCACCACCAAAAAGGAGAAACCATCACGAGCGTCATCCGCAAACTAGACCAATCCGACGCTATCCAACCAAAACCGAATAAAGGAGCTGCGAAGGAATCGAACGGCAAATTAGATGAGCAACGTCTTCGAGTCGCGGGGAGCTTCAAGCCACGCAAGCAAACGCCAAACAATTGAATTAAATCATTCTCGCACCCGGCCGCTAATCGATCGTTAATGCGCGCGACCGAGAGGAACACTCTTCCAGGCTCGAATGCGGCCGCGTCATAACGTCTCAAGGAATTTTCGGCACCGAGCCATCGCGTCCAGCAATTAGCGACCGATATCGAAAATTAATAAGCCCTCCTAAAACCATTCGAGGCACTACAAAACTCTGCGATTGCAGCATGTTTTCTTACATTTGCGAGGTGCTCGCGGGGTGCTAAATAGTTCGACCAGTTTTCCAATGAATTTCGTCAAACTGTCGTTTACTGCAAATTAGCGCGCTACGTTAGTTAACAAACCTCAACGGAGGAGCCATTTTGAAGCGTTTGGAAAATCAAGCCAGAAATTGTAGAAATATTCCTTTTTTTCTCGCTTTTTGACGAAAACCATCTTAATTATCATTATTAAAAGGGAGTCGGAACGAAGAATCGTTGGTGCAACGGTATTATTTGTAATTTAAAACAAAACCGACACCAAACATTTTTATTATCTAAATCTTGGTCCGCGCAAAACATTTTTATTCTAGCGACCCTGGTTTCAAGGTTGACTGTCTAAGCCTTGGCACATTTTTGTAGACACCTCGGGTGAAATGTGTCGTTTAATGGTTGAAATATGTCAAAATTTGAATTTCTAAATCGATTTTGTCCGTTATTGCAAAACGGTTTCATTTGATCCACTTTTTTCGATAGGGCAACCTGTTCTTTGCTCGTCTTGTGTAGCACACTATTTTCGGCCTAACTGTGGCTAGTTATTGCATCAAATATAAAATTTGATTCAATTTGTATATACGGATCTACGAAGAGAACTATGGACTGTTACACTGCATATCGATTATTAATAAATCAGATAAAGCTCAGGCAAATAATTAATATTGGACGAAACGAAGTTCGTCTAATCAGCCTGTTTTAATTTAAAATTTAACATACGTCATCGACCGTGGGTTAATCTGAAAACTCTGAACTGGTTCTAATCTTCGTTTTCCGTTGGTAAAATACACTTACTCATACTTACTCTTCAGAAAACATCTTTTTTCTATCGATTCGGGGTTTGTTGTAAATAGGATCTTCTTTTTTTTAATATATCTCACAAAAGTTAATAGTTTTGCTTTATATTGGAAATGGTTTAGTAATCATAATCTGTTTCTAAGCCAATGTCAATACTTTTACAGCTATAGCCCTTAAAGACACTTGGATTGAGAAAGCATATTGTCCCCTCCGGGCAGTTACCATTGTTGACAGAACAGGGATTATATATCAACGGACACAAATTGCTTACTGCACTCAGAGATATGACCTGTGCGCTCTTTTTGAGTTTGATGGGTTTTTGACGCACCCCGAGATGGTTCATGCTTTGGAACGTGTCACTAAAAATATAAAAAGGGCATATTATTTAATGTTAAAGAAGGATACTTGTTCCCAGGGCTCGAACTCAACTCAGAGTAGTATTTACCTTTTACCTTCCATCCAATAGAAATTACCATCTGCTATCGCAAATGTACGAGTGTTGGTAAGATTACTGACGACCGTCCGTATCCGTTTGGTGAGAGTATCGATACATCGGATGGAATCGTATGCTCCATTGTCGATATAACAAAGTTCTTCGGTGGCCATCGAAATCTTCATATCACTGATCCGTAGAGTGCTTGAATTGAGCAATAGTTCTTGTGCCGACCCATCGAGATTCGACCTCTCGATTCCGAAATTGTCACGCATCAGGAACAGTTTACCTTGCAATGAATCGACGGCCATTTCGGAAACGCTTATAAAATCATTTCTTATGATCGTTTGCACTTCCGGATTGTCTAAATCAGCAACTTTGATTGCTGTTGCTTCTTCGTCAAACCAATAAAGACGACGTGCGATCCAATCCACTGCAATTTTTTTTGCCATTCCAATATTCATGAAGGACTTCGTATCTGTTCCAACGTACGCCACACTGAAAATCGCCGATGCTCCAGATTCAGTCCAGTAAATACGACCATCAGTACAGGCATAATTGAGCCCAACCAAGCCTTTAGCTTGGACAATGTCAGAGACTGGATCACCATTCATTGGGACGCGAAGGATTTTGTTCGGCAGTCCAGCAATCAAAAAATCGCTTTCAAACCGACTCGCATCATTGCATTCAGTTTCTCTTGCAATTACAATTCCTTCCAATTCTTTGCAGGGCCTTAGATTTTTCAGCCAATTTGCGGTGTTAGCGTACCGCATAATCCATTCAGGATATTTGCTAACATCTGTAAACAAATCTAACTCGTAGCAATCAGAATTACCACGAGGTATCCATTGTGACGAAATTCCGCGCAAATGCCATGTGCCGTTGATGTTGATAAACATGCCTCCTCCAGCATCAAGTTGAACATAGTTGATTCCACAGGTACAGTACTCATTACCTATAGTTTGTTTTTCATAGGATACCATAACATTAGCAAAACATGAATTGATATCCCATACAGTTACATTTGCTTCTCGTAGTATTCTAGTCTCTCCAAATCCAACGACCGTACCAGTTGTTCCAACAAATTCTTCCTGACCGCTATCTGCCGTCGAAATACACACAGGCCGCACAAAGTTTGTTAAGTTCATATCAGATGATAATTTGAGTATTGCAATATCGTATACTGTCGGTCGATATCCAGGATGAACTATAATTTTTGCCACATTCGATTCTTGTCCACCAGAACTACCTTCAACCCTATATTTACCGCCCCCACGCACTAAAATCTCATCTTTACGATCCAGATGGTAAGCAACACATTGTGCAGCTGAAAAATGCAACAGATAAAATATACCATAAAATTATTTTCTTTTTTTGTGAAAACTAAGGAAACGACGTACCAGTGAGGATAGTGTTTCTGTTAATGATGGATCCTCCGCATACAATCCCGTCGATAGATAATGCGACATGCCATGGCCACATGCCTGGTTTTGCCTCGCCATTGTGAGCAAGCGGGATGATACTCCTTTTACTTCTTTCAATCCTTGGTGGATCGATTTGACCGCATATTTCTGTAAAGGTACGTTTGCAGGATTTACCCGATGCATCTCGTGGAGTGGGGAGGCAGATTGTGCTGTATGGGCAGTTCCCATTGTTGATGGCACACTGGCTGTAGACTCTTGGACAGAACCCAGATACCGCAGCTAATAAAATAATGTTGTCTGTCATATTGAATTGGATTGATTTTCGACGCTCCCCTCGTTGATTAATGCTTTCGATTGTGCCGCTAAGAAAAGGAAAGATGATTATTCATAGTATGTTAGAAGCTTGTTTCAATTTTATACAAACCTATTGTCTTCCGTCCAGTAGAAAAATTCATCGATTATTGCCAATTTATCAGGGTTGTTAAGATTATCAACGATTGTGCGGATCCGCCTGCTGCGCGTATCGATACACTCGATCTTGAATGCTCCTTTATTTACATAGCAGAGCTCAGCCGCGATCATGGACACCTTCATATCACTGATTCGATGGGTTTCCGAGTCTAGCAATAGCTCTGGTTCCGAGCCATCGAGATTCATCCACTCAATTCCAACATATAGATGAATTCTATACAGTTTACCCAGCAATGGATCAACAACGATTTTTTCACCAACATTGATAGGGCTTTTCACTAGCGTTCGCACTTCCGGATGGTCTAGACTAGCCACTTCAATGGTTTCCTTTCCATAGTCAACCCAGTATAGACGACGTGAGATCCAGTCCACTGCAACCGATCCGGGCTCTTCGAGATTGTCTTTGATGAAGGCCTTCTTATCCGTCCCATCGTACTTTGCGCTGAAAATCGCCCGAGTTCCAGGCTCAGTCCAGTAGAATCGGCCTTCAACACAATCATAATCTAATCCACCCTGTTGATCCATGTTGCTATCATCACGAACAGGAAAGGCTGGATCGCCATTCGTCGGTACTCGAATGATACTGTCATTTACTCCAGCAATCAAATAATCATATTCCAATCGTCTTGGAGCGTTGCATGCAGCATTATGATCAATAATTTCCTCCTTGCATGGCTTCAGATCTTCCAGCCACTTTGTCGTGTTAGTATACCTCAAAGACCATTTGAGATATTTACTCACATCTGTGAAAACCGACGGCTTGGAACTGTCGCACACCAAAATGTTAGCACCTGGTCTGAGTGGGCTAAACGACACAATTCCACGCAAATACCATGTGACATTACTCATGAAATAGATGCCTCCTCCACTGTCTCCATTGCATGCGCTAGTATTGTTTTTCCCACTCGCACAGAACATGTTGTTTGTTAAGTACTTTCCGTACGTTCTTTTGTCTACTTTAATGCAAGAGTTTTTATCCAACACGGTTAAGTTTGCCTCGAGAAGCTTATCCGATGGTACATCTTGACTGTTGAATCCGAATCCAATCACGGTCCCATTTGTTCCAACGATTCGGCTCTGATTCTTGTCCATCTTGGAAATAGGTACAAATTGTACCAAATTGGTCTCGTTGAAATCAGTTGATAATTTCAGAATTGCAATATCATTTGCTTGAGTTGTTGGACTATATTCAGGATGGATTATAACTTTGGCAACATTCGACACTTGCCCGTTGAGTGTTTCTGCATCTCTGTATTTATTGCCACCACGCACTTCTATTCTATCTTCACGTACAACACCATAACCATCAGCAGTTTTTGAAACGAAACAATGCGCAGCTGAAAAATTTAACCAATAAAGCAAAGTTAAATTGGTACATTTTTGCTAATGCTTTTTCCGTAACATAATTACCAGTGAAAATAGTATTGCTATTTACGATGGATCCTCCACAAAAGTAGCTTGTGCTGCTTGATAATTTAAGATATAATGCGGCATGCCATGGCCATCTCCCTTCCTCTGCTTCAATGCCGTTGTGGACAAGCGGGACGATGTTCCTTTTGAATTTACCACTTATTGGTAGATCAAATGCTCCATGGGCTTGAGAAACCAAAAGACAATTTGTCAGGAAGTAAAACACAAACTGCATCCAAGAGCTACTTGTGCTGCAATCACTGGTCGATGGTAATTTGAAACACAACATTTTGTTCAATGTTCATCCAACGCACTGGCATGAAACACAGATCTGCACGAGTCAAAGCACAACGCACGAATGATGTGTCCTTAATCTTGTGTATTATAAAAAGCGCATCACACTCGCCAGCATAAAACTGGATTTTCAGGTTAGATACGTAAAGATATTGGTGGACGTGCAGAATAGATGTGGTCAAAAACTTCTTGGTGCATTTAACTGGTAAAACTGGTTTCACCGGTCGGTGAAACTCCTTTTGTTTCCATGTATCTATTCTATGTTACATCATACACCTGTTCAATACGATATATAAATAATAATTAATAACTAGATGTTGAAACCCAATTCTTAACACGTTGACTGCCTTGGCTATAATTTTTGATAGCCAGCTGTCATTAGACCTAAAAAGTTTTTGCCTCAGAAATATATGAAAATTCATCATGGAAACTATAGTAATATTAAAAACTCGTTCTTTGTTATGCTTAATCTTTCCTTGGTCATCGAAAACCGAATATTTAATAAATTTTATAAAGAATTTTAATCGAAAAAGATTGTACTAAAACAGCTTGGCAGTCAACATGTTAAATGAGGCGGGACTCTCCTCTGTACGAAAGGACTGACGATCCACGTACACAGACAGACAAGAATTGAGTGGGCTCAGACCATCGTTACTCTGAAGGAGTAAATGAAGATGTTGAAACCGGTTTGTGTTGATGTTCTACAATATGTTAACGACAAACGTGACTCTATCCGAAATATATGTTGGTAGGTAAATTCACTAACATGATATGTGCGACTAGCCAGCTGTTCGATCATGAATGTTCTTTCCTTTCTTTTTTTCTAATTTCTATCCCTGAACCTTT